>LR749504.1:275619-395116 GCA_902729485.2 Mus minutoides | reverse complement strand
AGAGCCTAGGCATCTGTACCAGTTGGTTTGTGTGTCAACTTGACACAAGCTGGAGTTATCGCAGAGAAAAGCGCCTCCCTCGAGTAAATGCCTCCATGAGATCCAGCTGTAAGGCATTTTCTCAATTAGTGATCAAGGGTGGGAGGGCCCCTTGTGGGTGGTGCCATCCCTGGGCTGGTAGTCTTGGGTTCTATAAAAGCAAGCTGAGCAAACCAGGGGAAGCAAGCCAGTAAGTAGCATCCCTCCATGGCCTCTGCATCAGCTCCTGCTTCCTGACCTGCTTGAGTTCCAGTCCTGACTTCCTTGGTGATGAACAGCTGTATGGAAGTGTAAGCCGAATAAACCCTTTCCTCCCCAACTTGCTTCTTGGTCATGATGTTTGTGCAGGAATAGAAACCCTGACTAAGACACATGGATTTCCAGGTTTTGATCATGAACACAGAGCTGGCAAGTCAGAGATTGGCTGTTGGATTGAATTGACTGGGAATACCACAGAGATAGCTCAACAGACAGCTGTTTTCTGGATGTTAGAAACTCAGGTCTTCCAGGAGCTGTAGGGGCAAAAGAGTCTCAGGGGACTTTGCTGTCTTAAATTAGGGTTTTTATTGCTGTGATATAATATCATGACCAAAAGAAGATTGTGCAGGAATAGGTTAATTTCAATTTATAGTTTGACAGCACAGTCCATCACTGAGGAAAGTCAGGGCAGGAG
Organism: Mus minutoides; assembly: GCA_902729485.2. Classification (NCBI taxonomy): domain Eukaryota; kingdom Metazoa; phylum Chordata; class Mammalia; order Rodentia; family Muridae; genus Mus; species Mus minutoides. The sequence continues at coordinate 394,404 of LR749504.1, read as the reverse complement.
TTCAAATAAAACAGGAATCTGGAGGCAGGAATTACTGTACAGGCTATGGAGGGTGCTGCTTACTGGGTTGTTCCCCATGGCTTGTTCAGGCTGCTTTCTTATAGTACCCAGGGCCATTTGCCCAGGGATAAGGGATAACACCATCCACAGCGGGGCGGACCCTCCCACATCAATCACCAATCAAGGAGATGCATCATAGTGTTGCCACTAGGCCATCTGCTGGGGCATTTCTTCAGCTGGTGTTTTTCCCTTTTCCCAAATGATTCTCTCTTGTGTCAAGTTGACAGAAAACTGTCCAGCACAGGTGTTCCTGCGCAGTGCCCCCTTCAAGCCTTAAACCACGCTTTGGGAATGAAAGCACATTACTCTTGCTCCTCCTCTTGCAAGTTGGTATACAAATAAATAAAAGAGGACAAAAAGTGTGGTAGGCAGGGGAAAGAGGCTGGGTTTGGGAGAAGTTAAGAGTTAAGAAGTGGCTTTTGGTTTGCAGTAGTTTTAGTTTTGCTCTTTGAGTTGTCAGGCCCTGTTAGGCATTTAGGTCAGCTGAATAGTCATCATATTTACCTCAGGGCTGTGCAGTGGATGAGTCTATCTCCCTCCCAGTCACATTCTGTGGGAAGCACACTGGATGGCAGAACTTGCTGCTACTTATGATGTAATCCTCTCCCTCCCTGACTGGTTTCAACTAACATCGGGTAAAGAGCCAGGGCCCTGAAGTCTCATCTCTGTCATACACAGGCTTCCTTAGTGTTGCTTGAGAGCCAGCTGATTGCACCTTTCTGTAACTGTAGGGCTAAGAGATGGTGACCTTTCTTTCATTTATGGTCTCTAATTGACTTTGCTTCTTTTTTTTCCTAAACGTCCTAGAAAATGTAGCTGGAATGGCACCATGAAAATGTTTGGGGTGGAGGGAAACAAAGGTAGATGGTTCTGTATGAGTGAGGAGCCACTGCAGCCCTGAGCCAAGTGAAGACAAACTCATCGCCAGCTTGTCCACCACCACTGAAGAGCATCAACAACAAACAGACAGAACTACAGAAGGAGAGCAGGCTCATACAGGCATCATGCCTCATTCCCTGGTCTTAGGCCAGGTGCTCCATGCACTCTCTCTATTAAGACTTTTGATTTCTTCTCATTTATATTAGTTCTTTGAGAAATTTGTACAGTGCATTTTGGTTATATTTATTCCCCACTCTTAACTTCTCCCAAACCCAGCCTCTTTCCCCTGCCTACCACACTTTTTGTCCTCTTTTATTTATTTGTATACCAACTGTGATGGCTATTCCTGGTTGCCAACTTGATTGTATCTGGAATGAACTACAATCCAGAAATGGAGGGCACACATGTGATCCAGATCTTAAGACTGGAAGACACAGGCTTCTGACCTAGATCTTGACATGGAATGACATACGCTTTTGATCCAGATCTCGAGGCATAGTGGCCATAAAAAGCTTAAAGGGTCCAGTCAAGGTAGTGCATGCCTTTAATCCCAAGAGACCTCTGAGTTTATGGCTAACCTGGGACAGAGCAAGTTCCAGATCTAAGCATAGTAGTACACATCTTTAATTTGAGTTACCTCTTCAGGCCTACATAAGGACATTGGAAGAAGGAAAAAGGAAGAAGGAAGAAGGAAGGCTCACTCTTCTTTGCCTGCTTGCACTTTCTTGCCAGCACATCTATTGGAACCTACTTCAGGATTCCAGCTTCTACAGAAGACCAGCTGAAACAACTAGCCTGGTGGGACTGAGCAACTACTTGATTATTGGATTTCTTATTCACAACTGCCCATTGTGGGGTTAGTTAGAACAAGCAATCACTGGAAATAAGTCAACACAGTGACTAACTGTTAAATGGATCGAGGAAAAGGTGAGAAAACATTAATTACCAATCACAGGGCTGAGATGCAAGGGTCTCATGCCTATTTTCACCCATTTCTCTGAATCTTGACTTGTACTAAGGTCTTTTGTTCGCTCAATATAGTCTTCTGTGAAAATTCACTCAAACCAATCTATCAGACAGAGGCTTCCCCCACAAGATTTAACAAAAATGCTTCTTCTCTTCCAAGGCCCCAGTATTGGGAATCTCAGAAGCTAACGTTGAACAATGTCCAGGTAAGCTAAACACAGCCCTGTACATTCTGGAGGATTTGAGCTCAGAGAGCACCAGGCTGGGTGGGACAGCTAGGAAAATGACAGAGAGCCTTACTCTCTTGGTGATCCATCTGTCACAGCTTCTTATAGCCTGAAAGATGGGGGTGAGGGTAATGGGGGGGGTTGAGAAGCAAGAATGATGGAGTGACACCCCCCTCCTTTTGCTGAGAACATTAAAAGCAAGAATCAAGTCCACCTGTGCAGGTGATGAGGCAGCTCTGCGGACACCCAGGTGTAAATGCAGTAAAGCTCCCCAGCGCCCCTGGCAGAGAGCATTCCTCTCCCCTCTCCTGTCAGCTCCACAGACTGCAGGTGAGGGCCTGGGGACAGGCCCCTTTGTCCTCAGGTTTTACTTTACACTTCTTTCCTCCCTTCTTCTTTTTTTTATTACTTGCAAAGGTGTTTTCGCTTGCTTTTGTGAGCACTAAGAGGGGTAGCTTTTGTGCAGCAGCCCACTTGGGGACAGTGTATTTGCACAGCACCGTCTTAGGGGACAGCCTAGGCCATCCACAGGAAGGTAAAGCTGTCAGTCTTAATTAGCTTTGCCTCCCTCAAACTCGAAATGCACCCAGAGCCCCGCCTGGCAAGGCTTTGCTGGAGCCAGCTCTGTGCTGCAAACTTTTATGTCCCCCAAAAATTCCACTTTCTTGAAGTACTGTACAAAAGCAACTAAGGAAAAGTTTTCCAACAGGAACAAAGATGGGCTGCAGTTAATATTATTGTAGGACATACTCAGTTCTAGCAGCCTTAAAGTGTCTGTGTGAGCCATCATGTGTGTACATGCCTATGGGTGTGGTATACATGTACGTCTAAGTTTTTAGTGAACAATGAAAAATAAACATTCTTAGTAAATTTTCTTCATCAAGGAAAAAAAAACAAGAAAAGTGAGCAAATATATGACATCCGTGGAATGCATATAGAATGTCAAAATTGTCACAGTGATCCCTCCTACCATCCATGCCACCCAGCTTCCAGGCTTTGGTTGTGACATTGAGGTATGCGGTCACCTTTGATAACATCCCAATGCTTGCCTAATTTGGGGAAGTGACCTCTCAGTGGCCCATGAGAGGAATGACTGGCTGAGTCTACCTGAGAATTAAGTTCACTGATCAGTATGTACCTGGGTCTTTTCCCAGGGGGTATGGCAGCCACCTTCTTACTTGCCAAGAGAGGCAAGGAAATGACAGAACTCAGAAAGGACCATGTGGGATTCCTGGGCTAGAGAGAGCCTTGCAGTGTGGCCATTCGAACTGGGAGTATGAGGGAGTGAGTTCACATCCCTATGGGGAAATATCCTAGAACGAGGACTGTGAACCCCACAACACATCCAAAGATGTTCCCACTGGAAAAGGAGTCTTAGAGGTGCTTTGCCTGGTTAAGGTAGGGTGTCATAGGGCTGGTGCCTCTAGCCTGAGTTAAGGTGAGGTAATGGTGAGGTTCAACTGATTGTGATGTCTTGGCCATGGAGGGGTGAGCCCACACTCTGTCAACCCCTGAGCTCTTTTTCCAAGGTAGAACCCAGTCACTCTCATTCTCCCCTGGCCCCAGAGCACTCTAACTGGTCAATACACAGGGAGGGCATTTGCCATGTCTGAGAGCCGTGCAGCAGATGTGGGATGCCACAATAGAGTGAGCATCTCCAGGCTGCTCTGACCTCGGGGGATCCCTGTACTGAGGATGGCATTCCCCCACCAGTCTGACATAAAGCGGCATCTTATAAATAATCCACAACCGTCTCTTCTGCTTCAGCACCCCAGGCCAGCTGGGGAAGGCAAACAGGCAACACTAACACTTGGACTGCAGCAGGAAGCCTTCCATGGTTCAGGCCTCGGCCACCAAGGGGCAACCTGGGACCCACATCCCTGCAGGGTCTCCAGGTGGTTCTGTGCTGGCCACACCCACAGCCCAGCCCTGTACAGAGATGCAACCAGCTTGTCTACCACACCTGAACTCAATTCTTCACTCTCCTCAGAGGGACTAAGGCAGCTCTTGCCAATGTCTAGGAAGAGCCCTCACTTCCTGGAATATACCTTGTTGTCAGCTTTTAGCCTGTTTTCTAGAAAGGGGCCCCAAAGTCAGTCAGTCAGTTTGCCTGCCTGTCTGCCTGCCTGCCTGCCTGTCTGTCTGTCTGCCTGTCTGTCAGTCTTTCCCTTTTTCCCTCCCTCCCTTCTTCCTCGCTCTCCCGCCCCTGATATTTGCTTGTTATAAAAAGCAAAACAGAACTCTATCCAGGTTTGGAATTCCAAGTTCCAGTGTATTAGGAGCTGTGATGTTTGTTTGTTTGTTTGCTTGTTTAGGGGACATCTGGGACCATGATCCCCCATGTTTGCCATTGTCTGTGTTGGCTCTACATTTGGGCAAACCAAATAAGGTGATAAGGCACACCTCACCATCAAGAGCCAACACCACCACAGAGCCTACAGAGATCGGCAGGGCAGTAAAGGGACAACCACAGACGACAGTTTTGGAATTCTCCATGACTTGTTGGAGCACACATCTATCTCTATGCTAACCCCGAGATGAATTACCATGGGTTCATTCTCAGCCTCCAAACCATTCGGTTTAAACACCCCAGCTGCTGTGATTTCGGGGTGCAGTGCTTTGCCACCTAGATCACAGGGCCAGTATGCTAGTTTCTGCAGAGTGATTGAAATGTCATTAAATCTATAGAGGAATTTGGAGGAAAATCAACATCTTAACGTCTTTGCATTTCCAATCCACGAATGTGTTACACAGCGTCGTCCGATAGGTCTTTAATATCCCTCAGCAGTGCTTGTTATTTTAAGTGTGTGGACTTTGTACATGTGCCATATGTCTCGATGTTATTGGTATTGTTTTAATTTCAGTTTCCAATTATTTCATTGCTTGCAAAGAGAAATATCAATCTAACAAAGCACCTAAGCTTTATAAATTTGTTAATTTAAAAAAATTTAAAGACTGCTTGAGACTTTATGTTAATAAACTACACAAAAATAATGGCAGTTTTGCTCACTTTCCAACTTCACAGTATTTACATATAGATTTATTTAAATTTGTATTTTGTCCTGAATAGGCCCTGTACAACAAGTTTTAATGGAAGTTGAAAAAAACGAACAACTTTGTTCTGTTCTGATCTGAAGAAAGGAGTTCAGTATTTTTTCACCATGAATTCTGATTCTAGCTGCTGTCCTGTCTATTCCCAGTTTTCTGACGTTTCGCACATGAGTTGTAACTGGATTCTGCCACTGTCCATCTGTTGTGATGACGAGGGTCTTCTACCTGAGTTTTGTCCACATAAAGCTATTTGGTTTATATTCCCAGAATTTCATAGTGAAAACATTGAAGCACAGGGAAAATAAAAGAAGGCAGTGTACGGTGAACAGTCGAGGTTCCGTTTAGAACCCAGTCTGCCCTGTGCACATCAATCCTTCACTCAGAGTGTGCTGACACTGCCCCACCCGATCTTTCACTTAAGAATATGCATCACCAGCAAGTTGAGAGTTGATGCACATCTGGTTTATTTTGAATAAAATGCATAAATCTTGTTTCTGTGTGTGCATGTGTGTGCAGTTACGCATTCATCTGCAGGTGTACCTGTGTGTGCAGTTGTACATTCATATGTAGGTGTACATGTGTGTGTAGGTGAGTGTGCATATGTGTGCACAAATGTGTGGAGACCAAAGGACAATCTTGGATATTGTTTCCCAGGCACAATCTACCCTGGGCAAGTTTCTCACTGGCCTGGAGCTCACCCATTGGGCTAGGGTGGTTGGCCAGCAAGCCCCAGGGACCCTCTCGTCTCTACCTCCACAGTGCTGGGAGCCCGTAGTGCCATGCCAGGATTTTAAAATATGGATTCTGGGAATTGAACCCAGGCCCTCGTGCTTGCAAAGCAAATACTTTACCAACTGAGCCAATCCCCAGCCCTTAAAAGTACAACTCAAGTGCACCATTTGCAACACTTTGGCAAACACATTTATGTATGTAATGAGAACGCCATCATGAGTCAGGGGTGACACCAACTCTCTGGAATAATTTTTTTTTTTTTTTTTTTTTGGTTTTTCGAGACAGGGTTTCTCTGTGTGGCCCTGGCTGTCCTGGAACTCACTTTGTAGACCAGGCTGGCCTCGAACTCAGAAATCCGCCTGCCTCTGCCTCCCGAGTGCTGGGATTAAAGGCATGTGCCACCAAGCCCGGCTCTCTGGAGTAATTTTATAATGAAGGGTTCATTATGCAATAACTTTAGCAGACGCGAGGCTCTTCATTTTGTCTGTTTATGTGTCTGGGTCCTTTCATCATCTCATCTGAGTTATACCAAATGATACAACCCTGCCCATAAAGGCCTTTCTCGGATGCTTCTGTCTGTAGGGTCAGTCATGAGATGGTTTGTTATTTCTTCAAGCTCTTTGGTGATTGCTTTCTTCTCTTTCATTCTCACCAAGCTTTACCAATTTCTCAAATCTTTGTTGTTGTTGTTTTTTCTTCATAGTTTTTCTGTTATATATCTGTTTCTACATGGTACATTTCTAGGACTAACTTGTTTCCTTCCTTCTTCTTNGGGATACAATTCCTCCAGGAAAGGTACCTAAAGGTTCCATCCCCAATCAGTGAGAGGAGCTGGGAATCAAGGGTTAAAATAGCTGAATTTAAGGGAGACTCTTCTCATTCAAACCACTACAGAATTATAGACTAGCTATGAGTGTGTATAGATTAAATATGTGTGTGTGGCAGTAGAGGATAACTTATCTATAAGTTAGGTCTGGATGTGTGCGTATGAGGAGGCAGAGGGTAATTTCAGGTGTCATTCCTCAGGTACCTCACCTTGTATTTTAAGACAGGGTCTCTCACCAGCCAAGAATACAGCAAGCAGGCTAGTCTGACTGGCTGGTAAGACCCAATGACCAAAAAGGCCATCCTCTGCTACATAAGCAGCTAGAGCCATGAGTCCCACCATGTGTTTTCTTTGAAGGACTTGGGGAAAAGAAACGCTAGCCATTCTTTCCCTAAATACAACTCTGCTCTGTCTCTGTCTCCTGTGGACATGTTGCTTGAGATTTGGCCTCTTTGAGGATTCTCCCTCTTTGTGCTCTATCTGACATTCTTCGTCTCTGTTTTCTCCGATAGCCAGTTAGGATACTTTTTATTGGCTTTTCAGTTCATTTCATTAAGTGGAAACCTCTGGTTTCTTTGGAGACTCAGTTGTGTCATGTGATGTTGTTCTAGAAACTGTCTTGTGAGAAGATGTTTGGCTGAGAACAGACATGTGGTATTTTTCTGAAAGCTGCCTGGTAAAAGGGTATGTGATGTTTTGCACATGCTTGAGAGGGCATGTGATGTTTGGAAAGGGTTTAAGTATAGCCCAATGGACAGTGGACTACACTGGGTGGTACTGGTTCGCCTTGCCACTCTTTGCTGATCTTCGTTGGGCTTTGCTGACCTGGTCTGCACTGATGATGCTGTGGCATTGGTTCGCCTTGCCTTCTCCACCGATGATTGTTTGTTGCGACTTCACAGAGAGAAATGCATCGAAGGACTTCTCGTGATACTCCAGCAGCTTCTTGCCACTTCTAGAACTCAGGCTGATTGGTTTCTTCTCATGGTTTCTTCTGGATCAAACTGCCATTGCTGATTCATGGATGGTGTTTGTGAGTGGATTGAGCTACCATGGCCGATTCCTGTGAACTGAACTGCTGATATCCTGACAACACAGACTGGAATCATCCCAAAGAAATATTTATAAACAGGTCCATATCCCCTCCCCTTGCCCTATTAACCTTTCCTTTCCACTACCTCTGGAGGGGGGTGGGCTAGAAGGGAAATTAAAGCATTTAAGAACCCTTATTAAAGTAGGTTTTGAAAAAATCAAGGCCTACAATCCCATTTTCACATATATTTGAACCATCCCAGTGAATTACTAAATGTAAGTAGACTTTTATCTGTAGAAAGTCTCCTGGGGGGCTGACCGGAGCGAGGGTGGCACATGCCTTTAATCCCAGCACTCGGGAGGCAGAGGCAGGCGGATTTCTGAGTTCGAGGCCAGCCTGGTCTACAAAGTGAGTTCCAGGACAGCCAGGGCTACACAGAGAAACCCTGTCTAAAAAAAAAAAGTCTCCTGGGAACTTTCCTATAGATTCTTGTTCTTCTTAATTATCTTTTCAATCGCTCTTTTTGTTGTTGTTGTTGTTTTTTTATTATATTTAGGAAGTATTTGAAAGTTCTTATTTAATTCACATGCTTTATAGATCTGTTTCTACCTTATTTTTATTATCTGATTTTATTGACTTTTAAAATATTTCTTTACATTTTCTGCAATATCATAGCATCTGCTGAATGTGTGTCAGAGCTCCCAAGTCTGGCAATGCCATCAGCTCGTGCTTCTCAGGTGCATCCTTTCTTCTGACAGATGGATGGATGTGTAGTCAGCTGGGAACCAAGAATGCCTGGGAAGGGTTGCTGTTAATACCAGACTCAGGAGGCTTGAGTCACCATTATATCTTGAACATTATGCCTGGGATTTTTTTTTTTTTTTGGTTTTTCGAGACAGGGTTTCTCTGTGTAGCCCTGGCTGTCCTGGAACTCACTTTGTAGACCAGGCTGGCCTCAAACTCAAATGAGAACCATCTATGCAGTTTTGGAATCTGGACTCAGTTGTAGACAGGAGTGCTGCAGGCCTCTGCCTGCCTCTCTGCTTGCTACAGATTATCTTTGCTAACCAGCTTGCTGTAGACCACTCCTTGCTACTCCATTTCTGGGCAATGCTTGCTTCTCACTACAAGATGCTTTCTTTCTTTCTTTGTTTATTTATTTTGACCCAACCCTGAGGTTTTAGCTCATCCTGTTTATGTTGCTTTTACTGCTCTATAAAGTCTTTGAAAGCATGAGTTTTAAATTTATTACACTTTTCTGAAATTTTACAGTGGCATATTCTCTGCTAATATCCATGACACCTTACTTAGAAATAGAAGGTCCATTGGCTGTTGAGGCTTCACCTTTATTTAATATGAGAGGTGTCCCTTGAATAGAATTATTTGAGTAATTTAATGAGTTCACAGGTAGGAACCACTCAGCAAAGACATGATATAAGAGAACAATAGTCCAGGGCACCTACCCATCTGTTTAATAGAAAAAATGCAGAAATATATTCTGAAACTGTAGGCCTTGGCTGGCCTCTCCACATACCCACAATCTGCCCCAATCTGGGAGTGCAGGCTGCCTTGGAATGCCAGCAGGCACCTTATCTTAGTCAGGGTTTCTATTCTTGTACAAAACATCATGACCAAGAAGCAAGTTGGGGAGGAAAGGGTTTATTCAGCTTACACTTCTACATTGCTGTTCATCACCAAAGGAAGTCAGGACTGGAACTCACACAGGGCAGGAACTTGGAGGCAGGAGCTGATGCAGAAGCCATGAAGGGGCTCTGCTTACTGGCTTGCTTCCCCTGGCTTGCTCAGCTTGCTTTCTTATAGAACCCAAGACTACCAGTCCAGGGATGACACCACCCACAATGAGCCCTCCCATCCTTGATCACTAATTGAGAAAATGCCTTAGAGCTGGATCTCATGGAGGCATTTCCTCAAGGGGATCTCCTTTCTCTATGATAACTCCAGCTTGTGTTAAGATGACACAAAACCAGCCAGTACAAAGCTCTAGGTAGCTCTGGAAGACATTCTACTGGGTCCATGACTCAGAATTAGTTTCCAAAGATAACCGGCATGGGCTCTCAGCCTATCCTGCTTCTATCGTTACAGCTGAGACATGTAGGGTGGCACTGACTATGTCATTTCTTCCCAGAAGCCCTGCTGGCCAATACATGCCCAGGATATGGTCAATACAACACACTTGAGAAGACTCAGAAGAAAGGAAAATAGATCCTGATGCTACAATCTCCAGCCAGGCTGGTGTGGAGTAGGAGGTCTACTCAGAGGCTGGTTCCCCAGTGACTTCTGGGAAAGACAAAGGGAAAAGCTCGCAGGGAGGCACTGGTTTGCCTGTGAACTTGACAGAAATGCAGAAGGGGCATTCCTTGTTATCATCTGCCCAGGAAGAGTCATCCATCTCCCGGGGTATGCAGTGTCTCTGTTTAATAGCTGATAGAGTGTCTCCAAAAGACTGGTTTTGCTCTTTGTTTAAAATGACATATAATGGGGCCAGACTTATCAGTGTCTCTAAATGCGTTTTCTGTGCTCTGTCCCCATGGGGGGGGGGCAGATTTCGTCAATTTTAATGAATATGTGCAGGATTGACTTTGAACTTGGTATAATTTAATCCATCAATTTAACATTCAATGAATATGTAAAGAAAGACATTCTGTAGATGAAAAGCAGAAGGGACATTCTTATTAATTTGAAATGGACTTGAGGAACAACATCTGCCATGGGCTATGCTGGGCATCCAGAAAGCTCTCTGAGTCTTGAAACAACTGAAAGCCATTCCAGAGCCCCTGCAGTGGCAGCTCCAACTATATGTGAATGTAGAAGGAAGACTGACTCAGCTGCAGGGCTCGAGGACATTCTGGCCAAAGCACCCTGGTACTGAGCTCCCATTTCATAGGGCAGGCCCTATGGAGAATCCTGGATATATGATTCCAGCAAAACCCTTAAAGTGACACAGCATATCTGGGCTGACAATGGACCCACTGACTCCAGATTTCTTTGATCCTAATAGTCTGTCAGGACCTTCACAGGGGGGCTGGGGGGGCTGTATAATGAAGGTGTAAGGAGATAGAGGGCCTAGTGAATTCTAGTTGTAGCTGGGAACATGTATGGAATCCTTCCAATTGCACACAGGCACCCTGGACATCAAGGGAGGCCAGAAAGAGTGTGAGGCCTGGTTTGCAGGTAGAGGATCAGTTTTCAGTCCGGCTGGATGTCCACCTTGTGTGCAGGGCTGTGTAGGTTGGGTTTCATTGCCTGAGAATTGCCTTGTTCCTGATTTGCCTCTTTGTTGGGGAAGTGGGGCTCTGTGTTCTCCCAGTTTGCTTTACACATCTGACCTCTTTTTTGCTTGCCAGATTCTCAGTGCTGTGTATGGGGTGAATACTTTGGTCTTTGGGAGGTGTTTCTGGCCCAAGTGCTCTATCACCCAAGCTGCCTCATCTCTTGTAGGGAGCCATTCTCCCGCTCCTTAAAGACGGCATCGACCGACTCAGCTGTACTGGCATAAACAACTCTTAATTGGCATTAGGCAGTGTCAGCTGTTGTTTGATCTTGTGCCCGAGATCACCTGGCGTATGAGCAAGAGTCACGGGGCAGCCCGAGACCTTGTGGGCGGGAGCCACAAGGCAGCTCGGTGATTGGCCAGGACAGGGTTTAAGTAGCTGCTCCTGGGTTGGCTGGGGGGGGGTCTGGGGGGGGGCCCATTCCATTTTACCACTCTACTCTGCTACTTCACTCTTCTCAGCCCCATTCTACCATTCACCATTTTCACTCTGTAACCGCATGCATGGCCATTCTGCATTGCCATTTGCCGGTTGCCATTTTAATATGTAACTGCATCAAGTTCCTGAGTAAACCACCTGGAGAAGAAGCCTGGTTGTCTAGTGTCTTATTCCCGCTGGACGGGGTAGGCACGCGACAATCTCTCTTACATTTATCTCAAAGAGATAAATCAATTCTTGGATTCTGAGGCGATTTAAGCGTATGATGTAGAAACCCAGCTTGCTCTAGGGTCCTAACAGGTGGCACCAGTCATCGGTCAACACACACAGTAACACTCAGACTACAGCGGATGGGCTTCAAGGAAAAATCAGCTTTCCTGTCTGAACTAGGAAGTATGAGTGACCTTAGATACAAAGGGGCAGTTTTCCAGCCTGAACATGGAAGGAAGACACCTTAGGTGTAAACTGGTTGCTGGATCAATAGGTGTATTTCTGTTTCATGTAGTTTTATGAGACATGGACCTAAACTGACATAGTGACCACAGTGACACACTTGCAATTATTTTGCAGTTATTACTAATACTTGGCATCATCTGTTATTTTTATAGTAAAACAGCTTCCTGTCTTTTTCTATCCCAGCTTTGGCAAGTACTGAAATTGTTACCTTTGGCTAAGGGATATGGGACAGGGTTAGTACAGACTGGACAGGAAGCTCCATTTCTTCTCTTCTCAGCCATAAAAACCACAGCAAGGAGAGATCTATTAAACATATCACTCCATTTCTGCAAAGGAGACAAGAAGAAACAAGATCAACAGGTCCTCCCTGCGTCTCAGGCTATCCTGGATTCAGCCTCCTGGTGAGTTGGGTGACAGGTATGGAGCTATATCCAACATGTCAGAACTTTTCAATTGCCATACCAAAAGTAAAGAGAAAATGAGAAAAATGCCTTCAATATTCTGATGAAAATTCTATGCCTAACTAAACTATCATGCAGATATAAGGGAAGAATGAAGGTATCTCCATCGAGTATGGTTTCAAAATTCCCACTCTTAGCTGGGCTGCTTCGGGGTAAGTAGAAGAGACCCAACTAGAAGGTGGTGGAGTCCTAGTCTGGAGGAGGTGAGGCCTGATTGGTAAATACATTCGATGTAGATGGTCAAAATGGCTGAGAAGAGGGACACTTAGGACCCCAGTGCTCATGACACTTTCCAAACCTGAAGACAGCAGACTGAGCAGAGCCAGGTACATGCTGTGAAACCATCTCTCCAGGTCCCTCTGGATGTGTGAGGGATGTTCATATCAGTCTATGAAGATCCTGGGAGAGGCACATAAGATGCCCAAGGGAACACTGATTCTCAATGTCTTGGCTCATGTGACAAGTCGGCAGGTGTTTGTTTAACTTATAAATTCCAACCTGTTGTTTTGAAGACATCTGCTCATCAGGAAACCTTATACCCCATTCCTAGATCTGAAGAAGTGAAGTGTAGTAGGAGCCTGGTAGAGATCCAACGGCAGTTAACAAGGGAGTGAGGCCAGTTTTCCAGAGGGCTGCAGATTTCAGCACATGGGTCAAACTCCTTCTACACAAGCCCACACTACATCAAGAAAGGCCCCTTGCCTCATGGCCATGCGATGCCAACAGGAAAGATTTCTTCGTCTTTATGCTTTCTCTCAGAGAGACAACATTCATTGCTGGCCAGTGAGGTTGAGCCACACATTGGGTTCTGTGTCCCACCTACTTGCCCTATGAACAGTTTTGGCAAGTTTCATGCTATGTCCCTGCCACTGACTTAACAAGGCTTCACAGTCGCTCCCTTAGCATTCTTGTGAAGTGTGTTGCAGAGCTAGCTATGTTTCACCCTTATGTGTTTTAATCTTTACTGTGTATGGACAGCTGTCAGTCACCTGAGAACAAATGAATGCTACTTAGTCCTTGTTAGTAAAGCTTGCTTCCCAAGAGTGGAACCAAGAGATGGGTTTGCGGAGGCCGCTTCCGTGGTGTGAAAGGACGGGTCTATAGACAGTACAGCTTCTCACCTGAAAGCATGTGTCTGAAAATCAAATGTCACTTGTCCAAATGGGGCACATAAGAGAAGACTGTAAGGAACATGCCTTGGGAATTAGCCTTGCAAGTGTTGGGGACACTGGTTCGAATTGATGCACTTGTAATGCAAGAACTATAGAGAGTCCTGCCTGCCTGCCTGATAACTGACTGTGTGTGGGCCTTGTGGCCAGCCAAGGTTGCCATGGGGAGACCTCTTTAAAGGGATTCTGTGGAGGCCCAAGTCTTGAGGCAGGACTTCCTCACTTCTGGTTTTACAGGTGCTGCTCATTCATTCAAATGGTCACTGCAGGCCACATGGCCTGCCTAAGGTGTCACTGTTTTAATGGTATGGCAGCCCAAGGCCTCAAGACAATCACAACCCTCCTTACCGCAGTAGGGTTGTGACAAATGGTTCCTTCTCGTTTTCATCTAGATGCAGCTTATAAAATGAAGTTCAGCACCGTGGTTGAGTCTGTATCATTCTGGTCCCATTGGTGACTTGTAGAGTAGGAGGGAGACCAGCCTCTTCTGAGTTTGGTCCTTTACCATCTCAGCCCCATGTGATGGATCTTAATCCCTAAAATGATAATGGCAGAGGACTCAGAGGAACATGGGCTGGCAAAGTGGATAGACACGATAGACAGGACAGCCCCTGAGAGAACTCCGTAACCTGTGGAACATGCTGCCTTCCCAGAGACTATTCCATCTGAGTCTCCAGGCACAGGAGGCCAGTGCCCACAGGCTGGCATTCAACTGGGGCAGTGTAGGGCGCAGTGTAGGGCGCAGTGTAGGGTGCAGTGTAGGGCGCAGTGTAGGGTGCAGTGGCTCTATCCTCAGGGTTGTACCCTTTACCTCTCTGCTATTCCTCTCTCCTTGGGGAACAGACCACATCAAGCAAAACATGGTGGGAAAATGTTATTTTCCACTTTACTGGAAAAAAGAACTGTATGGAGAGAAGCAGTGGGACATCACTTTGAGAAATAAATTTATTCAAGGACTAGTGCTTGCAGCCAAGGATGTCAGGTGCCCAATTCAAACCTTTTGACCTCCACTTACTATGTTCCCAATATGCAGGTGGAGGTGTGTTTGACTACATGTGTGTGGTATGCAGGATGTGAATGTGCGTGCATCAGATGTGCTATGTGTGGAGTGTTCATGTGAACTAACTGTATGCTGTATGCATGTGGCATGCCATTGTGGTGTGTGTGTGTGTGTGTGTGTATGTGTGTAGATAGCCAAAGTTGTGTCTGCTGTATACACTACCCATGTTGTGTTTGTATGTGTGGAATTGGGAAGGGATAGGAGTCAAGGGAACCTCGCTGCTCAATCATAAGTGACAACCAAACTTTGCAGTCCCCAGGGAAGATAGATCTGTACATGCCTGGCTGGGTTCTTGTCTAGGTCCTAAGCACGCGGATAGCTGAAGTACAACTGTGATGGATGACAAGGGATGTGCAGGCTTTGTTGAGCATCTCAGGCATGAAATTCAAACTCAGCAAAAGCCCTGCCCCCGTACCCTGGTCCCCTTCTGCTGTTCTAACGGATTGCTAATCCCATTCTCCTCAGGAGATCCATGATTAAGCTAATCATCTGACCAGACTGGAGTCCATCAGGAGGCAAGCAAGCTGTGCAGAACTGCTGTCAGTCATCCGTGGGTCAGATCTAGCCGCACCCAGAGCCTCATCCTGAGCAGGGGGATCTGGGGTCTCCTATAGCCAGAGTGGGGGCAGTGGGGCACTATCCTCTCTGTCTTTCTCTGTATTTCTCATAGCCAGAGCTCGAGCACTTCTTGACCACAGGAAAGGTAAAAAGGGAATTTTCTCCCCTATATACTGAACTTTCAGGGACAGCCTAGGTCAGATCACTTCTAGTTCTAGAAAATTCTCTTGAAGATTTTCTTACCCTTTACAGGTGCTATTTTTCCACAACTGTTGGCAGAGATCACACAGCTTTCCCTTTGCAATTCCCATGTGATGATGCCACATGCAGAGGCCATGAGAATCTGGGGATCCTCTCTGTGTGGGTTGGCTACAGATGTGGCTCTGGGGCAAACACAGCAAGGAGTTTGCAGAGCTTCTCTCTCCGCGGCCTTCAGGGAGAATGTTGCTTACCCGGGTAGCTCTGCTCATATAAGCCACACCGGCCGTTTCCTGCTAAGCTGCAACCAGAATGCCTTGTTACTGATTGACAGGTGAGATGGACTCATCTAAAGATGACTAGTGATGTAGGTCATCCCCAATGCAGAGCTAACACAGCTCTCTCTGACCCGGCTCTAGTCACACGAATGGCTACTGTACCACTTTTATATCTAATACAAGCCAGGGAGAAAAGCCAGGGATATAGAGAGCAGGAGATGTGTTGACCTTTGATGTCAAGGGCAGCTTGCCTTGGATGTCTTTGGACTTGCCTAGTAGAGATATTCTTTAAGCAGCATGGTGATGAATTTGCATTGTACCCTATTGCTTTAACCAAGTAGCTCATAAACACTCATTGGGCTGGTGAAAGGTGAGGAATTTGCTGTGAAGGTAAATCTAGGCTGGCTAAGTCTTCTTGGGAGGTGAACTAGTTTTCTTAGCACCTACTAGAGGTGACCATGAATCTTTGGTTCAAGATCTCTCTAAGGTGAGCAGGACAGTGATTATAGCCCTTAGTACATCCAGGATATGACTGGCAGACACCTTCTGCTAAATGCCGAAATACAAAAGAGTTACATGCCAGACGGAGGGGAAATTCTGATAAAGCTGCTATGTAGGTGACTTAATGGCCTTGACCTCGATATTGGAAATGGGACACTCCTGCAGATTTGACACCAGAAGCTTACACTCATGTCTGTGTTCTAAATGCCAAAAGCTAGAAACTCTAAAAGGTCTTGGTTTGTTCATGATAGAAACAAAGAGAAACTTCTCCAGAGAAAGCCCCCATACTCAGATCTTAAAGGAGTTTCCCAGGAAGATCTGTTCATCATCAGATGACAGTAGATATCTAGGAAACACACAAGGAGATAAGGTACCCTCTTCAGGAAACAGCACAATGAGATAGGCATGGAAGTCCAGACACTGGAGCAGTTAGATATGTAAGGCTAGCATGTAGAAGTAAACACAAGAAGACCTGCAAGTATCAAAGACAGCAAATAATCTTAAAACTAATTTTATAAATCAACAGGTAGCTGCTATCAATACCGGAATAAGAAGATATAGATTTGTTTTCATCTGAAACAATCAGATGCTTTTCTAAAGCACCTAGATTTGGTCCCCAGCACCAACATGATGGTATAATCAATCACCCATAACTCTAATCCCAGGGATCCTAACTGGTACAGATCTACATGCAGGCAAAACTCCCAAACACATAAATAAAGGACACAGGTAAAGAGAGAATAAGTTGAGTAGAAGATCAGTATGGAAAATTATCCAGAACACAACAGAGAACCAAAAGAAATAGGAAAATTGAAGCATTTAAAGACATCACTCAATCGAGTAGGAAGGGATTTTATTAGTAAACTCTAACTTGATCTTACAAAGGAGGCAATTGGTAGGAGAGTTAATAGCTGAGAAATATCTGGATTTGATGTCGATGATAAATCCTTAAACTCAGAAGCAGGATGCAAACAAGATATGTAGCCAGGCGTGGTGGCGCATGCCTTTAATCCCAGCACTTGGGGGGCAGAGGCAGGCATATTTCTGAGTTAGAGGCCAGCCTGGTCTACAAAGTGAGTTCCAGGACAGCCAGGGTTATACAGAGAAACCCTGTCTCAAAAAAAAAAAAAAAGAAAGAAAGAAAGAAAGAAAAGATATGAAACAGGAAATTTGTATCTAAAGGCAATCCAGTGGCATATTGAAAGATTGAAAAGTTTTTAGAGAAAAAAGATTATATAGTTCATCCTGGAGTGATGATGGATTAAAGTTATTTGATCAAAAAAATTTAAGAACTACAGTGAGGCAGGTGGTTGGCTTCTCACAGGGAACGTGGAGGCCAAAGGTCAGCATCAGGGTCAGTTAAGCCCTGACTGAGACCAGGCAGCTGCGCTATTAGGAAGCCTAAGAAATATATAGTTCAGGGGCTCTGAGATTCATCTTGTAGGAGAAAAACACCCAACAAATGTCAATGATGGGACATATTTTCAGATCCTTCCTTTGCAGCGGTGACTCCCATCATCTAGAGGCACCTTGCAGGTCTTTCATAGTCCCATTTCTCTTTTCTAACACAGCGCAGCTCAGCATCCCCATATTCAGATCAGCAATGCACCTCCAGGCATTATTTGACAGCAAAGAAAAGAGGTCATTGTTTTAGGGGTAAGCTATTTCAGGACTGAGTGACATGTTTTGAGGGTTCTTTCTGGTTCCTCTACAGCACATCTTACATCATAAGACCACAGAGAACACCACCAAAGCTAGGCAATCTTCCCCAGGACAGTTATAAACACACTTGTCTTAGTTAGGGCTTCTATGGCTGCAAAGACCAAAGGCAGCACCAGGAGGAAAGAGTTGATCTCATCTTACAGTTTGTAGTCCTCCATCAGGGAACCCCAGGCAGGAACCCAAAGTCAGGGACTTTGTTCCTCGTTGCTTTTTCAGTTTTTTCTTCTATAATCCAGGTCCATCCACCTAGAGGTGGCATTGCCCATAGTGTCCACACCAATCCTTAGTCAGTAATACTCCTTCATAGGCATGCTCACAGGCCAGTCTGATGGAGACGTTTTCCTCAATACTCCTTCATAGGCATGCTCACAGGCCAGTCTGATGGAGGCGTTTTCTCAGGAGAAGTTTCCTCTTTCTAAATGATCCAAGTCCATGTCAAGTTGATATAAAGAGTGGCCAGCACAGCAGCATAAGTCATACACATGTGCAGGTGCACATGCATGTATCTGTAGGTGGAGGCCAGAGATCAACATCAGTTATACACATGTGCAAGTGCACATGCACGTGTTTGTATGTGGAGGCCAAAAGTCAATTTCAGGTGTTTTCCTCAAACACTCTACACCTTAGTTTTGAGGCACAGTCTCCTCTCAAACCTAGAACTCACTGACTTAGCTTGACAGTTGCCCAGAGAGCCTCAGGCACCCTTCTGTCTCTGGGGACAAAGGTACACACTGCCAATCCCAGCTTTTTAATGTGAGTTCTGGGATCTAGACTCAGCTCCTCATGCTTTTGTGACACACATTTTACCAACAGAGCCACCTCTGTAGCCCCATTATGAAGTTTTTTGGGGAACAACTTGATCCCAGAGTCTGGCATGTGGACAAGGGTGTGATGCAGAAACTTTGGCTTTCTTTCCCATCTCTGTTCTTCTTCTTCCCTTTCTTTCAGGCTGGCCTGTGGGAGGCTGGTAAACCTCTCTGGAAGCCTCACTCCTGTGTCTCTGATTTCTTACCTTTCCTCTGTATGTAGCTAGCATCCTTTCCTCTGTATGTGGAATTATCCCTTCTGCTCTCTTTGGGGTGGGCTCACATCTGGGGGACCTTTCCTTGTTTGGATTTTGGGGTGCTCTCCTTGTCTGGGGTGGATTTTCCCACTATTACATCTAAGTTTGGGGGGCTGACACATGATGAAGCTGCCAGACTGTATGACTGGTTATAAAGGGGTTGGGTGATTCTATCTGGGGAATAAAGGTGTCCAGGCTGTGTGGGCTACAGAAGGTTTGGGGGCCTAAGCCATTCTGTGGGCTCTTCTGTGGCAGGTTTCTGATTAGAAATCCTGCCTGGTGCCACTGGTGGTGACTGCAAGCCTGCATCTTTCAGTCCTGCACACTTGCCTCTGGGTCTTCCCAAGCACGATGGTGTCAGGCCTCACAGGCTCCGTTGGGTACCACGTTCACAAACACCTCTATTTGACCACTCTCTTTGTCTCTCCAGTCCACATGTCTCTGCACCTCAGATATGCCTAGGCTGCTGCCACTCTTCATGTAAACCCCCCCCCCTTTTTTTAGGTCATCCTATTAGTTTCATGTTCGTAGGTTCAAACTGAGTCTATGGCCTATCTATCTATCTATGTGACAAGCTCACCCCTGAAAGTGCTCAGGTAAAGAATAGGTAACCAGTGTCCACACATGCTTGAGAACAAGGATGTTGTCTCCCTCATAAAAGCATCTTGCAGCCTGAGATTCTGAATTCTGGTTGCTTTGGGCAGCCTGCTCGCTTAGCTTGACAATTAGGCACATAAAAGTAATCAGTAGCTCTTCTCTTCATCTCTGTTGTCAGATTGTATCCAATTTGTGTACCTCTCTGCTGTTTGTTTAGGTAAAGCCTGGTCCCTCACCTGATTGCAGGTGCACGAGGAATAGAACAGATGATCATTTCCATCTTTGTGTGTCCCCTGCCCATTTCTATGTGCACACAGTGTAGCCACACAGTAGGTGCTTCAGATGTGCAGGAGGTGGACTAACGGCAATCTCTGTGTCAACCAGGAGAAGCTGCTGTTCCCAAATCCTCTGCCACCCCTTCTTGGAGGGCAGGTGTTTGGGGGCAATGATATGAAACCCGGCTTCCTTCTCCATTTCTTTCCTGCCATTCCTAATAAGCTATATTTTAATTTAAAACAGCAATTTGCAGTGCAATTCATTTACAGCAACACAATCCATCGTGATCACAGGGCCATAAATTTGTGTTTTAAGTAATTTTTAATGCTTGTAACGGCTGGGTCTCTGAAGTGTGGAAATAGCTAACATTTTTCACCTCGTGCAGTCAAGGGAAAAAAAAAAAAACCTCTACTCTTTAATTACATAACCACCAAAGACAGCAAAGGCTGGGCAGGGCAGTTATAATTGCACAGTAAGAAATGATTTGTCTAAGAATACTGCAAGCTTTAAATGTAAACACGGAAATACAAGAGTCTCAAAGGTGAGAGGCTTGGAGCAGAAATATTCAGATTGAGAAGTTGAGTCAGACTGATTGAAAAGAATTTAGGAAGGCAGGCTTCTAGGAGAAATAGAACTTTTCCTTCTAACCCAAAAGAGATATATTCAAATGGAAGAAAGAAAAGGTTTGTTTCTGTAAGCCTGGAGAGTAAGTACTCCTGTGTTCTGTATGCCTGGAGAGCCCAGCTCGACTCATGCTGGCTGCAGCAACCAATGGAGACCACCAGCCACAGCAGTCCTCTATGCCCTCTTCTCTCTGCTGTCACTGTGGGTCCCTTTCTTCTTGAATAAAGCTCTAAGGGGTTAGGTCATCTGTGTCCAGATAGCTGCCACCTCTCATGTGGCAGAACGGCTTGCATAAAAATTCCTAGTACAGGAATTCAGTCATCATACAAGTGGGGATGGAAGCAGAGCTTCATAAACAGAGCTCCTCTAAAGCTGGAAATGCAAATGGTTTCTGGATTTGCAGCCAAAAATTAATTCAAAATCAACTGCACAATGGCTGAGGTGTCTTTGGCAAGACTCGTCTGTAGAAAGGGACGGATACTGAGGGCACCAGTATCCCTCTAGTTTTCCTACCAGGACTATGATGGAGGAGCTGACGTGCTCTGGACAGTATGAAGAGTTGAATAGGAAGTGTATAGCCTGATCAAGTCTCCATTTAAGGTAGGAGTCTACCCACCTCAAGTTTGAGGGAGATGCAGAGAGACACCCTGACTAGCTCCAGCAAGTCACTAAGGGGTGGCTGAGACAGGCTCACCCTCTTGTGAAGAGACCTGGATATGTTCTGACTTGTGGGCCATGGGCTCATTGCCTTGTCCTGGACCTCAGATACTCAGTGATGCCTTCGTGTCAGGGGCTGTGCAGGGTTAGGAAACAGCAGCAGAAGGTGGTCTGGGCTTTTGTGCAGCAACAAGCTGCCAAAGTAGACAAAGAAAGAAGAAAAAGACACCCAGAAGTGCTATGTGTACACTATGAGCTGTGTGGGGACTTAACACTTTGGTCCTGGGTCATTTACTTGGATGATTTACCACTGGGCACCATCGTATGGATGGAGGTGTGAATGCCCGATGACCCTGAGGCTCCAGCTTACCAAGAGGTGGATCTGAAACACCACTGCCTCAGCTTAGAGATGAACACAGAAATGCTTTACTATCTCAGATGGTCCCCATCCCATGGCTCTGCTGTGAGAAAGACATGACTTTGCCTTGGGCCTTCTGATCTTCCTGTGCCCTGGCAGGGAGCCCTGGAGGCCAACCTGTGGCCACGGCTCTCTAATACATTCAAGCTGTGGGATTCTGTCTCATAGTGTGGTCTCAGCACAAGACTGTCAGGGATTGTGAAAGAGAGACTGTGTCCTTGGCTCCATAGTTTAAATAAGACCCCTCCCCCCCATTCATCTCAGAAATCTGTAGCCAGATGGGCAGCCAATGTCTCCTCGGTAACCTTGACTCGTCGAAGCCATTTAAACACACTGCTGTGAGCATGAGACCTAGAGGAAACAGATCCACTTTGGGATCCAGGCATTCTCCAAGTGTCTTCAGAGAAGGATGGGAGTCTGATGTCTTTGCTGTCTCATTCCCCCTCATCTGATTCCTGAGCTCTGCTTTCTGAGTGCACGGCCCGTGTCGCTTGATGAAGAGCTAAGCAGGAAGAGTGCCACCAAATACATCAGTAGAAGCTATTAAAACCACAAGACACACAACTGTCAGGGACAGGCTTCTGTGGTGTTTTTTTTTTTTTCTCTCCTGCTTGTTCTGTGCAAGCCCACTGGAAATATAGATGTTCTAGAAACAGTGCCTGCCACAGGAACCTACCATTTGAGTAGAATGATGACAGCAGGCTGACTTCTCAAGGTCTCAATGGAGCGACCATTGCTCTGCTAGTAGGTAATTCTTGAGCACCCTTTGTTTAATAGAAGAATCCAGGCTGTCTGATGCAACCTGGGAAGGCCAGGGTTGCTTCGTGCCACTGCCGGCCACTCTATCCTGTCTGTCATTGATCTATGTGGCATGAAAATAAAGAACGCATACAAAACATAAAGGCTGAGGAAATGGGTGTCAGGGAGAAGCAGACTGTGGGGGACACCCCCTTATCTGCATGTGCAGGTCGGCCAGATCTATCAATGCAGACTCAGCCCACATCCAGGCTGCAGGGTGCTGGAGGAGAGAGAGGCGAGCAGGTGGAGGACACCGCACACCACACATTTTGTAGCAAAGTGCAGCCACGTTCCATTTAGAAATTTCCATAAAGAGGCAGGGGCAAAGGCTCTGTAATAATTTTAAGGACATTCCCCAAATGTTTATTTAGATAAAAGATGGATAACAGTAAGTCTCCAGAACCCACAGCCCGATAACTAGGTTTTATTAATGACCTGCCATATGCCAGGGCTGGATAATTAAAGTTTTTCCCCCAAAGGAAGAGAGTGGACAAATTTATTTGATGCTTTGATAACCAGAGACACTGGTTGAAAACTATTGATATAATCGGAGCTCATTCGATTTGCTCAGGACAGTCGTTCCTATCAGCTAATTTCACCTGTGAATAGTTAATTGTCCCCCGGAATGCATATGGGTGAGCCATTAATAAAATTTGACTATGTCATAGTTTCTTTGACACACACATGCGCCTTTTATCTCCCGGATCTCTTTCTTAGTCTTTCTTCCTTTAAAAAATGCGTTCCTTTCCATTTTCTTTCTTTAAAAATGACTCCAGGGAAGATGGATGTCGGCCGTGGGCTTCGGCAGCAGTACCACCCATTTGCCAGGGCCTAGGTGCAGATAAGTCCAGGATTAACCCAGGACAGGTAGGGATGCGAGGCTCCCCTGTCCAGTGGTGAGGCTGCTGTATTCTCACCACACCTGACTGCCTGTGGGGTGGAGATTGTATGGCCATAGGAGATAGCCAGCACCTGCAGCTGAGGACTTGACAGCTGAAGCAGCTCAAAGTGTGTGTCCCAGCATGGGTCCCCGTGAACACTCCCCAAGAGAACAGGGGCCTAATTCTGTTCTCACAGAGCTCCTGACCCCAAGGAAGCCAGTAATTCCTGACTTGCATTTTCTCAGGTGTAAAATGGTGTTGACGTCTACTCTAGTGAAGGGGTGAGCATTAAATGCAACTGTTGTATGCAACTCTCGGGAGCCATCCCAGGATAGGAAGGCACCCCAAAGTGCTGAATGGGTCCTGCTTGCTCCCCAGACCACCTACCTGGTGGTGGTGTGTTTACAGTAAACACTGTATCTGTTTGCTCTGATTTCATAGGATGGGAATGTGTTTAGTACCACCTTCAGTTTACATTTACCCCGTAGGTCTTCTGGGGTCATGGGCTGTGGACACACATAGAACCCACTCCCACCACACATATACTTCAGTCCTGGATATGTTTGTGGACTTAAAGGACTATGTGGGCACAGCCAGATTGGAAGCATGGTTGTCCAGGTGGTAAAAGCTGAAGTCATCTACAAGGCACATTGTTCCCTGGAATGTGGAAGACCCTGAGCCAAGGTGGGCTGTGTAGACTAGAGGGAGTCTCCACAAGGGAGGGAGGGAGGGAGAGAGGGAGAGAGGGAGAGAGGGACAGAGGAACAGAGGGAGAGAGGGAGAGCATTGGAATGCCTAAGTCTGAATGAAGCCATCCTAGAGTCCTGAGCTCTGCTGCTATGTCAACACTTGTTCCTTCTTTTTCCCTGGGCTATGGCCTTGAATGTGGCTTCCTGAAGGTCGGGTGGTTCCCATAGAGGGCACTAGATGAGGAATGCCCAGGTTGTGCTTGATCTCTTCTTGGGTTTCATTTCAGGGACAGAAATTCTCCCTGGGAACAACCTTCCTGGAGGACATTAACTCAGAGGCTCTATTACGAACTACACCTTGGCCACTGGGTAGACAGGGCCCTCTGAGCTTCAGTGGACCTAGGTGTGAATAAGGGTAGTGGGGTGGGCTTGAGGAATGTGTGGATGATGGTAGGCAGTGTGAACTGGGGGTGGGGAGTAAGGGAAGGCAAGGTATGGGCTGGGGTCTGGGTTTAGCTCCATGGTGGGATCTGGGGTGGGGTCAGGGGAGCAACCTGGCTGCAGAGCATGGCTGACTGAGCTCTGTGTGGCATGAGGGTTGGGATGGACCCCGAATTAATTGCTAGTCCCTCTGGCAGAAGCAGGGTTGGGTGCGGGGTGGGGGGGCAAAGGAAGGAGTCTTTGAAAAGTAATTTTCCTCTAATCACTAGGCATTAGAATCCCTCTTTTGGTAGAAGGCTGTCTGGACTCTCATCAGTGGATCAAGACTAATTGGTCTGGCTCGGTGAGGTACCTAGTCCTTACCCTAAGACACTAGTCTCCTTTGGTCTGGGGAGCAAGAGCCAGGGATGCAGTAGGACTTTGGGGCTTGGGGTTAGGCTTGTGAGAGATGGGCATGCTCCCAGATTCTCTAGAGATTTGTTTGGCATGCCTGGGCTCACTGGCTTGGAGCATATGCGGAGGGAGGCAGAGCCTGATGTCACAGCATGCCACAGTGGGGGCAGGGATGGATGCGCATCCCCAGTGTTTGACAGGCCAGGCTAACAGAACCCACAAGCTCAGGTTGAGCTGTCTGGCTGGCCTGCTCCAGTGTAAGCACTCAACACTTGCCCTGGCTTTTGGGGAGGGGTTCCAACAGAGCAGGACTTAACCCTTCAACCCAGCAAGGACAGGCAATGGCCCATAAGGAGGATGCAGGGTCTGGGAACACAGGAGGGTGTCTCAAAGGGTGGGCACAAGTGGATGTCAGTTCCCACTGCCCACATTCCAGGGGAAAGACCCAGGACAAGTGCCAGCACTCACAGAAAAGAATCGCCAGGGAAGTAAGTCAAAGAATGCTTTCTGTATTACTTACAGTATGGGTTTTGTTGCTCAGTCTTCACTTGTTACCATGGGAACGGATGACAGACTCAGCCCAGAGCCCAGGGTCGTGCCTGTGCAGGTGTGGGTATAGAATGATTCTGCACTTATGGCTCAACCTTGCATACTTGTGGTAGGGGCAGGTATGGATTTGGGTAAGGCCTGCTATGAAAGAGCAACTGTGTGTTGCCATATTAGGACTCAGAGAAGAGCAAAGATGTGTGAGAACTGGCTGCTTATCATGTGTCAATCCATCACTGGTGCTGAGAACAAACACCCCCTAGTTGCTCAAGATCCAGGCATTGTCCACAAGTATGACCTACACTGATCTGGTCTTGGTGAGCTATCTATGGGTCTGGCCTTAGTCCTCAGGCTGGTCTGAGCACCAGATGGGGGTGGGGCACTGTGACTCCCAAGGCCCCAAAGTCCAGACCTGACACTGACACAAAATATCTTCCAGCAAGTCTGAACTTCCCAGCAGGCCTGGGGAAAAATATCCATCTAGAGTGGGAGTTGCTGAAAGCTATGGGAAGCAGGGCCCACAAATGTTTGTGCCCAGGTGTGTTTGTGCCCCACGCTGTGGGAAAGGGCAAGTCAGTGGGGAAGGGAGGGGACTTTTCTATCTATGAGGTTCTCCTCCAAAAGATAGAGGTTAGGGATATGCAAGTCTGTGAACACATCTCCACAAGGATAACTATCTTAGTGGGCTGACTCCAAACCCCAGAGGCCCCCCATCCTCTCTACAATGCTTAGCTGCATGTTATTCAAAGTCCTGGTGTTGAATATAAGATGAAGCTGGTGACCCACTTTCAGAGCAAAGGAGGAGTCAGTGTGCATGGCTTCCAGAGCCAGGACACAGCACATATGCTACCTCCTGTTCCTTCTGAGATCTCTCACTCCCTGAAGGCAGCAGCTGGTGTACCCCGAGGCTCCCTGAGACTGTGGGGAGCCTGCAGGGCAGAGGCTAAGCCCCTGCAAATAGAGCCGCCGCCAGGGTGGGCCCGCACCTAGTCAGGCTTCCAATAAGATAGAGTCTGTCTATCTGCTGTCTTTTGAAGGATGCTGAGGCAGATCTGGCCGGCTACAGGCTCCCAACCTGATATGCAGAAATAATGTGAAATCTCTGTTTGGGTTGATCTGGGACAACTTGCCTTAGCTTGATGTGGGTGCTGCGAATCCAAATACAGATCAGCACAGTCACTCAGCCACCCCCTTGCCCCACCCCCAGCTCTCATTTATATTGTAAGAGCCATTTGTGTATTTTGGACTCTAGGCCTCCATTGGCTGTGCCTGTTGGGAATATCTCCTAGCCTGTGACCTGATCCTTACTCTTCCTTTCACAGACGTTTTGATTTTAGTAATGTTCATACTATCAATTATCTAGTTCATACTTCTTGCCCTTCTTGTTGTAGGCAACAGTTATCACCACATGCAAAACATTAAGCTTTCTCTCTATATTGCAATCCAGGAGTATTATGGCTCTGCACTCTATACAGATGATGCATTTCGAACCACTTTTTGTGCAGTGTGCATGCCTTTGCCTGTGGACAGCTAGTGTTCTAGCACCTTCTGTTGAGAAGGCTACCTTTCCTCTACTGAGCCTTTGCTCCTCAGTGAAAGGACAGTGGACTACGTTAATGTAGGTTTATTTCTGGGCCTTCTGCTATGTTCCACTGTCCTAATTATCTGTGTTTTCATAGAACCATGCCACCATAATTACTATTTTATGCTAACCTGGCTCTTTGACTATTCTCCTGTACGTAGTTACTTATTCTGGGTTTTTGCCTCTCCTTATAAACTTTAGGATCAAATTTGGTGGCCAGAAAATAACTTGTTGGGATATGAATGAGATTGCTTTGAATCTATAGAACAAATTTGGAAGAATTGATATATTACCAATACTGTATTATCCTGCCTATGACCCCAGGCTGCTTTTCTGTTTGTGTAGTTCTTTGACACCTCAGTGAAGTCAGAGTATAACAGAACATTCAGAATGTCAGCATGGGTAGTCTGCATATCTACTTAAGCAGAGGTGGACTGAAGGACTGAAACTTGAAATTCAGTGAGTGACATGCTATAATGTGGTAGGGAAGGTGATGGAGAACCAGAAGTCTTCTGTAGAACAGCATTTCTCAGGGTGGATTTCCTGATGAGCTACACATTTGGTTCCATTTTTCTTCATTTAGTTTTTTTCTTGGCTCTACATTTTGAGGCAAAAATTGTTCTCTTTTCAAACACTAAAAAATATTTGGTAGAATATGCTTGGTGTTATTTGGAATTCCCTAATATATTTAAACCTGTGCAGACCATTTGTCTTAGTCAGGGTTTCTATTCCTGCACAAACATCATGACCAAGATGCACTTGGGGAGAGAAGGGTTTATTTAGCTTACTCTTCCACATTGCTGTTCATCACCAAAGGAAGTCAGGACTGGAACTCAAACATGTCAGGAAGCAGGAGCTGATGCAGAGGCCATGGAGGGATGCTACTTACTGGCTTGCTTCCCCTGGCTTGATCAGCCTGCTCTTTTATAGAACTAAGACTACCAGCCCAGAGATGGCACCACCCACAAGGGGCCCTTCCCCTTGATCACCAATTGAGAAAATGCCTTACAATTGGATCTCATGAAGGCATTTCCCCAACTGAAGCTCCTTTCTTTGTGATAACTCCAGCCTGTGTCAAGCTGACACACACAACTAGCCAGTACACCATTTATTATTTATGTGCCTTTTGAATGATTGTATCTTTCAAGTAACTATCCAATTTCAACTAGATTATCAAATACTATAGACACAAAGTTGTTCAAAGCTTCCATTCCTGAGGCGATGTCTCTTTTGTTCCCGTATTCTCTCTTGATGCTATGCTTTTTCTCTTGGCTAGTCTGGCTAGAGCCTTATCAATTTATTAAATTTTCCACATAACTAACTTTAAAAAAATTTGTTTATTTTATGTAAGTGTACTGTAGCTGTCAGACACCCCAGAAGAGGGCGTCAGGTCTCATTATAGATGGTTGTGAGCCACCATGTGGTTGCTGGGATTTGAACTCAGGATGTCTAGAAGAGCAGTCAGTGCTCTTAACCACTGAGCCATCTCTCCAGCTCCCATAACTAACTTTCTTTTTTTTTTTTTTCATTCTTTTTTTTTTTTAAGATTTATTTATTTTATTATATGTAAGTACACTGTAGCTGTCCTCAGACACTCCAGAAGAGGGAGCCAGATCTCATTACAGATGGTTGTGAGCCACCATGTGGTTGCTGGGATTTGAACTTATCACCTTCGGAAGAGCAGTCGGGTGCTCTTACCCGCTGAGCCATCTCACCAGCCCCATAACTAACTTTCTAATTTGTCAATTTTCTGTTTTTAATTTTATTGATTTTGCTTTAATTTTTATTATTTCTATTATCTTATATTTATTTATTCTTTAAATTTTTTTCCAAGGTTCATGTTTTCATTATTGAGTTTGGATCTTTATTTTATAAGGTGATATTCACTTGTAATTTCCCTTAAACACTGCTTCTGCTCATTTTATAAATGTTGATAATTGCATTTTCATTTTTATAATAGTTAGAACCATCTATTTGTTTGCTATTTCTTTATTCATTAGTGTGCTATTTATAAGTGCACTGTTTAATCTGCAAAGTATTTGGGGAGTTTTCCAAACACCTCTCTGATTTTATTTCTAGTTAAAAGTCATTGCAATCTGGGAGCAGATACTGAAGTATTTCTATCCTTTAAAAACAATTGTGGATGTGTTTTATGTTCCAGAATGTGGTCTCCCTTGGAGAATGCTCCATGTGAGTTGGAGGTTATTTTGTGATCTGCTGTTTAGTCAGTGGTGCGCAGAAGCCCACTAAATGCAGACAATTTTCTGTATTTCCCTGCATGGTTTAGTGATGGCATCTGAGGTGTGAACATTAAATATTTATGTATATTATTGAGGACTGACATGCTTAGCATTAGCTTAATGTCTTTCTGATGATGATCCTTGCTCTAAAGTCTGCTCACTCTGAAGTTAATATGGTGACTTCCAGCTTCATTTTATTCGTATATTTTCCCATTTTTAAAAATTTATATGTTTCTTTTGTAAAGTGGATTTTTAAGATTATGCATGATTGCGTCTTATTTTTCTGTTCGTATTCAGATCTCTTCTGTTTGGGGTCCTGGTTGTCTTGGGATCTATTCCATCTGGGATCTATTCCATCTGGGATCTATTCCATCTGGGATCTATTGCATCTGTTGTCTTCTTAGTTTTGGTTTTGTTCATTCTTGGTCCTTCATGTTTTTCCTGGCTTTTACAGTTTTGTTTGGGTTTTCTATATTCTCTATTTTTCCCTTACCATAGCAATTGTACATTTATTTTACTGTTTTAGTGCCTTTTCCAGAGTTAAAAATACACATGTACAACATTATTTTAAGTTAAAGTCCATTTTCTAATAACACTGTTCTGCCTAACAGGCAATGCAAGTATCCCATAATATAAACTAGCCCTAGACTTTCTTCCCCGTCCTTGTCATAGAAATGTCTTATGATACACACACTTAGCCATGCATTGAAGTGTACATACCTGGATACATAGCTGGTATTAATTTGAACAAACATTTCTTAGGGCAGATCTGTAAGTAATGGAGTTCTTCTGTTTGCTTTTCTCCTTTGTTTTTGAGGAGGGAGGCATTAGCAAGGAGAGTTTTGCATTGGAGATTCCACTTGGAGTTTAAATACTTCAGACTTCTTTTATCTTGCTCACATGGTTTCTGAAAAGCTCAGTATAATTCTTATTTTAGATCCTCAATCAGTAAGATTTTTTTTCCCACTCTGGCTTCTATCAAGGTTTTTCTTTATGTTTCATTTTTGGAAGTCTGACTGACACTCCCAAATGTCTATCACTACCTGCACCGTTTGAGATCTATGATGGTTTGTGTGTGATGTTCACTGAGGGGAAATTCCTTGTTATTATTGCCTCGTACCTTGCTTCTGTTTTGTTGTCCTTTCTTCTCCTGGTGTTGCCAGCAGGGATATATGATCCCTTTGTTGTCCATGACTTATTGCACCTTTCCTTGGGTTTGCTTTTCAGTTCCTAATGTAAGTGCTCCAGCTCAGAGATTCTATTTTCAGTGGTGACCATTCCACCCATGAGCCCATCTAGGACTCTGCATTCCTGTTTAAATGTTCCTATCACTATCATTTAAAACATTTAAAAGTCATTTGCTGACATTACTTTTTTGTTTTTGCATTTTATCTGCTTTTCACATGAAAGCAGTTAGTCTATTGATCATATTGATGGCTTCTATCTGACTGATTCTGGTACTGATGCAGTCTCTTCACACGGTGCCTGTAATTCTCTTTTGGAAGGTGTATGTGATGGAAGAGGATAAGACAAGCCTGTGAGCTGAGCACTGGATGCCAATTCAGTGCGTGCGATGTCATGTTCAATTGCTCTTGGTCAAATATTTCTCCCTTAGGTGGGACAGGGTGGCTGGAATAGACTGGGTTGAGCCTGCCCTGATCTTGAGGAATGGTAGGTGCTGAGAACTTCACAGAAGTCAGGGCTCTGGTTGGAGACGACCTGCTCAGGACAAACTTGCAGATAGTGATGACTTAAACTCTTTAATCACACATTATTAGTTACTTTCATTATTGCAATGACAAAATACCTGATAAGAAGCAATTTTAAGGAGAAAAAAATATTTTTATGCTTACAGGGCAAAGGGTATACAGTTCATCACAGTAAGGATATCATGGTGGCAGGATCATCAGGTAGCTGGTGGCTGCGTTACATCCCCAGTCAGACACAGAGCGATGACCAGAGAGATGCTGGTATTTAGCTCACTTTCTCCTCTTTCAGCAGTCAGGAACTTCAGCTCATGAAATGGTGTCACTCACATTTATAGTGGGTCCTTCCACATCAGTGATCCTAAACTGGTAATTCCTCAGAGCCATGCCCAGAAGTTTGTCTCCAGTGGAATTCTGGGTCGTGTCAAGTTGACCATTCTTACCACAATCCCATGCTTTCTTTTTGTGTATTCACCGTGTCTGTGGTTAGTTGGGAATCTTAGCCCAAATCTTCAATGGCAAGATAGTAATTTTAACCAGTAGATATTTACTGAGCTGCTAATGGGATAAAATACATAGCACGATGGCTCAGGGTTGAGCAAAGCTACCAGTGTGACTGCCACCAAAGAGTCAGAGACTCTAAGGTTATCTACAGTTCAAAAGCCTAGTAAAGACAACACTAGTGTCAGTGACCTGAGTGCCCCTTGGCCAGGATCCCTAGCCGTAGGAGTGTTCCATGGAGTACAGGAGTTCCTCAGATGCCTCTGGGTGACATCAGAGAGTCACCGGAGGAAGAACAGCATGGAAACTCCACATCCATTGGCCATGACTTCCTGCTTAGAACGAACCACAGCTCAGCTTAACAGAACAGTTTAGGAAGCTGGTGTTGCTTACAGTTTCTGGCATGGTCCAGCTCTCAGGAGATAGCTTTATTTGGAGCTATCACTGCACATGCAATCAGCCAAGATGAAAATGTTCTGTGAGAGTCTCAGTCTAGTATGATACAATTGTCTTTATAAAAGGGGAGATTTGGGCTGGAGAGATGGCTCAGTGGTTAAGAGCACCGACTGCTCTTCCAAAGGTCCTGAGTTCAGTTCCCAGCAACCACATGGTGGCTCACAGACACTATTGTGGATGCCAAGAAGTACATGCTGACAGGAGCCTGAGGTAGCTGTCTCCTGAGAGGCTCTGCCAGAGCCTGACATATACAGAGGTGGATGCTTCCAGCCAACCATTGAACTGATCACAAGGTCCCCAATGGGAGAGTTAGAGAAAGGACTGAAAGAGTTGAAGGGGTTTGCAACCCCATAGGAAGAACAATAATATTAACCAGCCAGAGCTTCCAGGGTCTAAACCACCAAGTAGTACACATGGAAGGACCCGAGGAACAGCCATATATGTAGCAGAGGATGGCCTTGTTGGGCATCAATGGGAGAAGAGGCCCTTGGTCTAGTGAAGTCTGATGCCACAGTGTAGGGAATGGGAGGGCAGGGATGCAGGAGCCGGTGATTGTGTGGGGGAGCACCCTCATAGAAGCAGGAGGAAGGGGAGATGGGATAAGGAGTTTCTGGGGGTGGGGTGAATTGGGAAAGGTGATAACATTTGAAATATAAACAAATAAAATATCCAATAAAAAAGATTTTAAAAGATTAAAAAAAAGAGGGGGGAGATTTGACACACAGAGAAGGGGACACTGAATGACAGAGAACGGGGACACTGAGTGACAGAGAAGGAGAACACTGAATGACAGAGAACGGGGACACTGAGTGACAGAGAAGGGGAACACTGAATGACAGAGAAGGGGGACACTGAGTGACAATGGATACACAGACTGGAGTGTGGCCACCAGCCAGGAGTCTCAGAGATGAGCAGCTACCACTGGACGTTTCAGAAAGGGACTATTCTCCCTGGTGGCTTGGAAAGGAACCAGCCTACAGCTTGTTGCCTTACTCTAGCCTCTAGACCCATGGCAAGGAAACCCTAGGCTGTAGTCTGTCCCATGGCCCCCCAGGACATCAATGTAGGTAGTCTTCAAACTAAAGTGTGCACTAGTTATGAAGATCTGATATTAGCCAACAGCATCAGATAGGGAGTTTTGGCCATTCATTTGGAAATAGCTAACAATGGGGATGGGGTTTCTATAACGCTAAAGTGTAGGGTCTGTGACTCTGAACCCACTCTAGAAACTGTCCTACAATGTGGGTCCTAAGCCTTCCCCCACATGGCTCCAGGATGCAACAGCTAGAAAATGTACTCATTCCTATTAGCAGAAAGGATGGGCCAGCACTGGGGTCTTTAAGGTGAGGGAGTTCTTCTTATCTCTAGTCCTCCATGTGCCTCAATGAACCATATCCTTGGATGCTAGAGGGGAAAGGAAGTGCCCCCAAGACCCATTATGGAGCACATTTTCCAGGGCTGTGTTAAAAATGTCACTAGAAAAAAAAGTGCAGTTATGACCTCCCACACTAACCTTTGGATCACAGCTTTTGGAACCTCCCAGATGCTAGAGTAAAGGATGGATATCTTCCCTGCCTCCCTATTCCCACCACCTTGAGGCTCATGAAAGACTAGACGTAAGAAGGACTCCCACAGGTCTCTCCTCACCTAAAAGAGCCCAGTGCTGGCCCAATGGGGAACATCTTGGGCCAGTTATCTGTCAAGCTGTAAGCAGTACTCTGGTAGGCTCTGTACCCCTACACCTGAGCTTATCAAGCCCTTGGCCCTTCATCAATGTCCAGCCTCCAGTAGCTTCCCTGGGTGTAGGGGTTTACAGCTTGCCTGTTCTCCGCAGTGGGGGAGGGTGAAAAGACAGATGTGAGTGAGCGAGTGGCTGAGATTAGGATCTCCGCTCCGCCACAAGATGCATAGGCATCGAGTGGCTCCTGCATTGCTACCATTCTTCTTCTGCCCATTAGCGGGGAATCCATCACACACGGTATCTCCCTCGCAGGCGGGAGCATCCATCCTGGCCCGCAGCACTTGCGTTTCCATGTAGCGTGATCCATCCCACAGGGTTTCTACAGACAGCGGGTTAGGACGACGGCCTCCCGACGATGTATCGCTGTGGATAAGCAGTTATCGCTGTATCGACACTGCTCTGTATCCCCCGGGCGCTGACCCCTACACTCAGAACCATTCTATGATCGTGGGCAAGGCCTGGCCAATCGCAGGGGCCAAGGGGCATGTCTGCCCCTTGACATACTTTAGGAGAATGGAATAATGGAGGTCTGGGGACTACAAGGAGAGGTCATTTGGAGCGAGCGAGCGAGCGAGCGAGAGAGAGAGAGAGAGAGAGAGAGAGAGTCGATTGTGGCTTCTCAGCCTCATAGCAGACACCATGGGAAGGAGGTCACTGTAGTGTCACATTGAACTTTGGGGTCTATGGAAAACTATGTTTTCTCCTCATAGACAGCATCTAGGCACTGGAAGCTAGGTCCCCACAATCATTTTGATGAGCCATTAGTCTGTAAGACAGGATGTGATACAGTCTAGACATGTCAGTGATCCTTGTGGCAGCAGTGACAAGTGACTGTAGACTGGGTGCCTGAGATCAAGGTGTCAGTGGAGCTGTCACTGCAGACACTGAGTCAGAATCCACCCAGACATCTCCAGGCATTACCACAGCTGATCATGCATGCTGTCCTGCATGAAGGCTCACCACCCTGGGCCCACCGTTACCCTCATTATCCCACAATCCTCTCTGAGCCTGAGTCTGTTTCTGCCTCTTATAGGTTTTATATTGTTTTTGCTTCTTAGTTCAATTTTCTCTACTCTCTGTGGCTGTATGGCACAGCTCTGCTCTGAAACAGGGCCAGTGGTCAGTGCAGAGCCAGCAGTAAATGCAGAGCCAGCGGTCGGTGCAGGGACAACAGTCAGTGCAGAGCCAGTGGTCAGTGTAGATCCAGTGGTCAGTGCAGCTTCAGTAGTTAGTGCAGAGCCAGTGGTCAGTGCAGTCAGTGCTCAGTGCAGAGCCAGTGGTTAGTGTAGATCCAGTGGGCATTGCAGAGCCAGTGGGCAGTGCAGGGCCAGCAGTCAGTACAAAGCCAGTGGTCAATACAGAGTCAGTGGTCAGTGCAGAGCCAGTAATCAGTGCAGAGACAACAGTCAGTACAGAGACAGTGATTAGTATAGAGCCAGTAGTCAGTGCAGAGCCAGTAGTTAGTGTAGATCCAGTGGTCAGTGCAGAACCAGTGGTCAGTG
Source organism: Mus minutoides (assembly GCA_902729485.2). Lineage (NCBI taxonomy): Eukaryota > Metazoa > Chordata > Mammalia > Rodentia > Muridae > Mus > Mus minutoides. Next base: position 359,385 of record LR749504.1, on the reverse strand, counting down.
CAGGGGCAGCAGTGCAAGGCCAGCAGTCAGTACAGAGCTTATGGCTATTGCAGAGCCAGCCCCTTTGCTCCATCTTCACCTGCCGACCTCTTCATCTTTATCACCCACCTGCTTAGGTCCCTGTCTCCTCCCTGCCCCGGTCCTAGTGTAAGTAGTCTCTGCTCTGGGCTTCAGACTTTTGTGGTATCTCTCAGGCCCTCAGCATCCCTCCACCTCTCTACATGGGCCCAGTGCATCTCCAACCAGTGCCTCACTCCAGGATGGATGCTTTGGTCTTGACACTCTAGTCCAGGTGTCACGCTTAGGTCTTGACTTCCAGTTCTACAATCATATTTTTTTTCTTGGCAGTAGTTCGTCTTAGTGACATCATTTTCCTTGGCATGCTGGCTAGCTTTATGTCAACTTCACACAATCTAGAGTCATCTGAAAGGAGGGAACCTCAGTTGAGAATACACCTCCATATAATAAGGCTGTAGGGCATTTTCTTAATTAGTGACCAATGTGAGAGGGCCCAGCCCATTATGGGTGGTTATCATACCTGGTATGGTGGTCCTGGGATGTCTAAGAAACCAGACTGAGCAGGCCAAGGGAGCAGATCGGTAAGCGGCACCCATGTCTGCATCAGCTCCTGCCCCCCAGTTCACACCTTTCCTCCCCAGTCAGCCCTGGTCATGGTGTTTGATCACAGCAATAGAAACCCTATCAAAGACATGGATGCCAGACTCTGAGAGCAAGCACTGCCCACTCTGTCTGTCTGTCTGAAACCCTGATGAGTCTAGGAGGGTCATGGGGAATGCCAATGGAATTAACAGCTCCCCACCATTGATCCATTACAGCATTGTAACGGGTAACTCACTCCAGATACTGAATTTACTCTTGCAATTTTATAGCATTTTCTCCTGATAGGTCATGTTTGCATATATAGAGACAGAAAGTTGAGGAGACCAAAAAGCCATCTGCTTAAATGCCTCTTTCCTCATGAGACAGAATTCCAGCATGAGAATCTAGTGCAGTGGTCCTCAACTTTCCTAATGATGAGACCCTTTAATACAGTTCCTAATGTTGTGGTAACCCCCCCCACCATAAAATTATTTTTGTTACTCCTCATAACTAATTTTGCTACTGTTGGGCATTGTAACGTAAATATCTGACTTTTCTGGTCGTCTTAGGTGACCCCTGTGAAGTCACGATTCACGGGTTGAGAATTACTGATCTAGAATGTGTATAGGTAGTCGGCTCGATCCTTCCACAACTTCAAGGGAACAAGAACCTTAGATGTACTGAATGGTGAGACATCTGAAGCTTTAGGCTCTAGAGGAACCTAACTTTACAGTCTCAGTATAGACAGGGAGCCCACAGTGCAATGAGCTGAATGCCAGTATCTCACATAGACTCATGTCAAATTTCCAGTTCCAAGTGGTGAGTAGGAAAAGGGGCCTTTGGAGCCCTTGAAAAGATGAGGTTACCAAAGATAAATTGTGTTTGAAAAATGCCATGATGAAGCCATGATGAACTGTGTATGCTCATTTAAAATAAAAAATGAGAGAAGATGTGATTAATGGCCTTGGAGGAAAACACAGGAGAGGAACTAACTCTCTCACCTGCCAACTTCATCTCCCCATGCAAGAGCATCGTGGGAATGTACTATTAACAAACCAGGAAGCTGGCCCTTACCAGGAGCTGAGCTGGTCATCAGCCTGGACATGTGCGTCTAGTCCTTCATCTTTGTGAAATGAAAGAGCTCTCTCCCAGGCCCAGACCTAGCCCCGCTCTTCAGTGGTCCAGGCTGGTTGGCATAGTTTGCTATGATGAACACCATGCCCAGAAGCAGCTTAAAAGGGAAAGGGTTTACTTCACCTTTCACCAAGTCATACTCCATCTCTGAGCTCAAAGTAGAGACCTAGAGACAAGAACTAAAGCAGAGACCACAGAGGAATACATTTGGGGCTTGCTCAGTTTGCTTTTTTTGTACAAACACACCCCACCCACAGTGAGATGACCTCGTTCCACATCAACCACTAATGAAGAAAATGCCCCTACAGGCCAATCTCATGGAAGCACTTTTTCTTCAATCGAGATTCCTTCTTCCCAGATGACCCCAGCTTGCCTCAGTTTTACAAAGATCTAACTGGCACAGGGGAAGGAAGGCAAGTAGTCAACACCCAACAGCATTCATCTGTAGCCGACTGAACTTGCTAAGATCCAACTAAATGTCTCCACACCTCACTGTCTCTCATCTGAAGCCAGATTGATGTAAACCCCTATCTGCCTAGGTGCAGGTCTCTAAGTGGGTACCACACAACGTTTGGTTGGTAGAGCTCTGTGAAGACATTTGCTTCTGGGAACCTCTAATGATGGACGAACATGGGTGATCTTGCCACACTTAAGAAGCCCCAGGCTTGGGGGCCCCTCCTAATTTCCGAGTCCCTAGGATGTTCTTTTGGTAACCCCTATCTCAAGATGTTCTGGACACAGTGACTCCTTCCTGAATGTTAACACATGGCAGAAGCAAATGCTTTCCTCAGACACCAGATGTGGAAGAGTATGGCTGGGGATTGCTGACTCTCCCTCTATATCTGTCCTTTAGTGATAGATGTGGTTAGCCTCTACCACTCGGCTACTCTGTCTCAACATATGGGATGTCCTGATGGCCTTTCCCAAATCTGCTCCTCCTGTGTCAGGCAATCCCAAACTCTGTCTCTCCCGAGTCCCGCGCTCCAGGCCATTCCCTGTCCTCTCTCTTGAGTCCCGCACTCCAGGCCATTCCCTGTCCCCTCTCTTGAGTCCCGCACTCCAGGCCATTCCCTGTCCCCTCTCTGATTGTGTCAGTTGTTCTTTCCCCATCTTGCCCTTCTGTTCCAGCTCATTCCTGCTGCTTTTCATCCCAGGCCCTTCCCTCTTCATCCTCTTCCCTCTCCATTCTCACTCAAGATGTCTCACAAACTGGTTCTCTGCAGGCCCCCAGCTTGGAATGCACCTGGGTGCCAGCCACAGAAACAGCCTCTAGATACTGTAGCCTTCTTTCTGCCAAGTTCCAGGACCTGGGCAGAGGTACTGGTGCTGCTGAAGCCTCTGGTTTGCCCTGGGGGCCTTGGGCATGGGGCAGCTGGGACCCAGGACCATGGTTAGGTCTATTCAGGAGGATACAGAAGGCTATTCAGGAGCAGCCATAGGGATGGGGCCCCAGCACAGTGTCCAGAGGACACATGGTCTGCAGAAGAAGACATAAGCCACTGTCAGCAGTTTCAGCTACTGCATGGTCCCGAGCACAGTTAGAAGGTCTTTGCTGGAAATTTGACTCTTCTTCCTCTTCATTCGGTGCTGCACAAACGGACACAGAGGGGCTGGAAGCCACAGGCCTCCATGTGCAGAGGATGGCCAAACACCAGAGACTGGGATGGGGAGCTGTCTCAACCTTCTGTGCCTTGGGGTGTGAAACCAGAATGGGCTCTGGGATAGCTTTAGCTAGTCTCCAGTGGCGCACACATGGCAGGGCACTGGACTGTCCCCTCAAGTTATCCGTGGTTCTCTCCCATAGCCTCCTTCAGTACAGCATTGGCTCTTCCTGCCAGTGTAGCAGCATGCTCCATTTGGACGGGCAAAGCACATTCTATGTTCCAGAAAAGATAACAGAAGAGATCATTAGAGTAACTGTGTCAGATTAAATGTATTTCCATGTACAAGTCCAAAGCTCCTTCAGGAATGCCTGCAATTTGCTTTGTCTTGCTGAAAACAATATTTTCCCATAAGAGCTGAGCACGAAGGCCATTACAAAATGTAATTCATATTGCATAAGCTCAGAGATGTTCAGCCCAAATGACAAATGGAGGCGTTAGTGCAGTATTTATGCTCTGCGGGGAACACAGCATTCATAAGTCATGGGGTCTCAGGGCACAGCTGCCCATCACTCACAGAGGAGATGCTCATCCCTGCCTCTAACCCCAAAGCCAGGCCTCCTTTCCCAGGGAAGACCTACAGTGCCCTAGGAGATGCTCAGGAATGGCAAGACCGAAACACTGGCTGCACAGTGCTTCTTTCTCTGGAACCATAACAGGTTCATCCAGAGACTGGGCCAAGTGTTACTATCTCAAAGTCCTGGCGTCGGATGAGCCTGACACTGGTTCAGCCCCAAGAGCAGAGAAAACATTCTTGCTGTCAAGAGTCTATAAAGGATGTGCAGTGGGGCTGGGAGTGAATAAACTGGTTACTATACAAACATTGGACCAGAGCTCCATCCCTAAACCCATGTGAAAGGCCAGATGTTGGGTGCTGGAGTCTGCTATGTAAACTAAGAGTACTTAGTGCAGGTTAGGGTCCCAGCACCCACATGGTAGATCACATTTGCCTGTAATTCTAGTTCTAGGAGATCACATGTCCTGTTTTGGATTTCATGTGCGCACACTTTGTTCTTATCACTGGAAAGGCAAATAGAGGCAAATCCTTTGGTCTTAGTGACCATCCAGCCTGGCCTATTCATGATCCCTAGGTCAGGAGAGACCATATCTCAAAAAACAAAGTGCTTCTGGTGAATAGCACCAGAGGTTGACCTCTGGCTGACACATACACACCTACATAAAAACTCACATACATGTGCCCATGCACACCTACACACATGCACACACTCAGGTGTGTCACATGTGCACAAACAGGTGCACACACACATGTTTATTCATGTGCACACGCACATGTGCACACACACACACATGAACACACATTTGCAAGAGTGCACAAATGTGCTTTTACTATACATGGGTCTGAGAGACACTCCAATAGGAAGATACTCAGCAGAACTGAAGCTTCAGAACAAAGTAACAGGTGAAAAACATATATGGGGAGCTATGAACCATTGGAAAATCCTGTCCAGCACCAACATCATGGAAAATACACTGTTTATCTGCACAAGTGCTGGTGAGGAAGAGACCCAGTTAGAAACCTCTCACACTGTATGGGTGGAATCGTCTTCAAGGACAGGAAAGACTCCAGAAACTGAGAAAGTGTATGCCAGTATCTCACCCATCCACCTAGAAAATCCATACGCATCCTTAAGAAGGGCTCACTGCGGCAACAATGTAACAGCCTGGAGGTAACTGTTGCTTTGAGCTACTAGGTATTAGAGCAAGGGAAATTTGGGGTTACAGCTGTAAGGCTGTGGCAATGGGGCACAAAAGAGACACAGCCAAGAAGCAGGCACCCAGGAGGGGCTGGGCTACAGCGATGCAGATGCAGGGAGACATCCAGATGCCTCCTGCTGCAGAGGTAGCTTCTTCATAGTCATTTATGCTTTCTGCAAACAAAGACCAAAATTAAAGCTGAGAAAAGAAAATGCAATCCTGGAAATTGAAAACAAGCTAAAACAAAAGAACCTAATTATGTATCAGGTTGGTGACAAAGCCCAGGAGAGCAGTATTATTTCCAGTGACGTGAGAACACAGTGGTTTGATTGCTTACCCTCCTTGGGAAATATTGTCAGAGCAAATGAAAACCTGAGGAAATCTGACATTTCATCCGACATTCTAAAACAATCTAAATTACAGTCAGCCCTCAGTGTCCCTGGGCTTTGCATCTGCTGGTTCAACCAACCGCAGATTAAAAATACTTGAAAAAACCTGGGTGTGTATTGAGCATGTGCAGACTGTATTTTTTTTTCTTGTCACTGTTCCTAAAGCATGATAAGTATTTATGTAAAATTACAATGAAGTAGCTATTATAAGTCATTTAGACTAAAGTACACAGGAGGGTGGACCTAGCTTGTATGCAAATGCTATGCCACTCTGTACAGGGGCGCTTGGTACACAAAGATCCCTGGAGCCCGTTTCCTAGATCAAGTGTGTACACAGAGTGAGCAAAAATTATAAGTAAAAATAAGGAAGGCGTTTGACCTTTCAGCCTGTCAGGTGAGGTGTGGTGGCCTCAAGATGGGCTCCTTGTAATGTTTTCGTTTAGTTGTTGTTGTTGTTTTTGGTGTTTTTTAAGATTTATTTATTATTATATCTAAGTACACTGTAGTTGTCTTCAGACGCACCAGAAGAGGGTGTCAAATCTCATTACAGATGGTTGTGAGCCACCATGTGGTTGCTGGGATTTGAACTCAGGACCTTTAGAAGAGCAGTCAGTGTTCTTAGCCACTGAGTCATCTCTCCAGCCCGTAATGTTTTTCTTTTTAAATTATGTATTTTATTTTGTGTGTCTGTATGTGAGCTTGAGTGTGCGAATTTGTACCATATGCATTAGTTGCATATGTAGCAGAGATGACCTACTCGGCCATCAATGGGAAGAGAGGCCCTTAGTCTTGTGAAGATTATATGCCCCAGTACAGGGGAATGCCAGGGCCAGGAAGTGGGAGTGGGTGGGTTGGGGAGCAGGGCGGGAGGAGGGTATAGGGGATTTATGGGATAGCATTTGAAATGTAAATGAAGGAAATATCTTTAAAAAAAAAAAAAAAAGAAAAGAAAAGAAACCAGAAGAAAGCATCAGATCTCCTGGAACTATAGTTACAGACGATTGTTGCCATAATGGATTCTAGGAACTGACCCGGGTCCTCTGCAAGAGCAGCAGTCTCTCTTTTTTCTTCTTTCTTTCTTTCTTTCTTTCTTTCTTTCTTTCTTTCTTTCTTTCTTTCTTTCTTTCTTCCTTCCTTCCTTCCTTCCTTCCTTTTTTTTTTTTTTTTTTGAGACAGGGTTTCTCTGTGTAGCCCTGGCTGTCCTGTAACTCACTCTGTAGACCAGGCTGGCCTCAAACTCAGAAATCCACCTGCCTCTGCCTCCCGAGTGCTGGGATTAAAGGCATGAGCTAACACTGCCCATACCACTGCCCAGCTCCAGCAGTCGCTCTTAACTGCTGCTCCATCTCTGCAGCCCTTAGAGAGGTTCCTGTGTCTGGTGACTGGACAACCTGTTGCTGCTGCTGCTGCTCTGTGTGTGTGTGCATGTGTGCATGTGTATGCACGCATGTGTGTGTGTGTGTGTGTGTGTGCATATATTGATATTTACTTTTTATAAACCTACTATGGTGCCAGTAACAAATCATATTGGTTAAGAAGCAAAAAAACAACATTGATACGCTTGGCAGAAATTCTTAGGAGTTGGTGCTCTATGTTGTGATTTATTTTTCAGTATGTCATTACAAGTAAAATGTCCAATGATGTGCATTCATATTATGTAGTAAATATAGGAAAATATCTTGCTATTTCAGTATATCTATAGATTTTATATTGTTGAACATTTAAATTATTTTATCTAATAATTTCAAAACATTTGGATCATTTGAAAAGTATTTACCCTTATCTTTTTTGAGTGATGGAAATAATCCCAGAGCTTTAAGCGTGTCAGGAAAACACTAGGCAGAGGATTTACCTGGTCACTTGGTTTGGGGAGCAGTTTGAATTTATGGCATGGGGACTACTTCATGGATGAGGTTGGCATTGCTATAAAAGGGCATTGCTATAAAAGTCCTTCAGCCCTGCCATTGTGTGAGGGCATAGTGAAAAGGCACCATCTTATCTATGATCCAGGAGGCAGCCCTCTCCAGAACCAGACTGATCTGCGCTGTGACCCAACACCTGTCACCTCCAGCATGGTGATCAAACATGTTTGTGGTGTGGGTCCTGAAGGGATTCGTGTGGCTTGCATGGAAAGTGTCCTCCCAAAGGTCTTGTATAGATCTGACCATAGAGGTGATTGGGATTTCCAGACCCTGACCTATCTGTGATCAATTCACAAGTAGAATTGTACTCAAAAGGGCTCAGAGAAATGGTAGAAGCTGTGACATGTAGGGCCTCCCTGCAGGAAGGGGTCATTGAGACATGATTTTAAAGAACATGTCTTATCTCCCTTCCTGCTTCCTGGCCACCATCATCTTTCATTATGTGAGTGCCATCTCATCTTTCTTCACAATGCAGGGCCCATGATACCAGCCCCAGACCCAAAGCACTGCAGCTTCCCACCTCAGACAGAATCCTTTTAACCCCAAGCCACAATAAGTCTACTCTCTCGGTGTGGTCTGTCACCTGCTGTCACAGTGTCACAAAGTGGCTGATACAATGTTGCTTTTGGTTTTAGGGAAGTACCCTCGGAGAGGGACAGCATGGCCCCCCACCCAAAACTGCATCTGCACCCTCCATGGAACGGCTCCTACTGTGGTGACCCAGCAATTATGAAGCTTTCTCCACTTCATTTAACTTTGGCATTGTTTTGTTTTACTTGATGTTTTAATTACTAAAGCAGTGTAAATTCACTGTAGCAAGGCAGAGAATCTAATGAAAATGTGGGCTATCTCCCTCCCAGCCTTCAAGCCCACCTCCAAGAAAGGATGCAGGAATGGTCTGCAGTCCCTCCGCACACGGTGTGAATTGCAGAGTGGGTTTTTTTTTCCTGACTTGTTGCTGTTTGTCAATAAAAAAAAAAAAAAAGCCTTGCAAATTGAGAGCCATGCCACATTCTTAAGGAATAAAGGCAGAATCAGGATGAATAAAGAGAGAACATCACAGATAGATGTGAAGAGGGACTGGGGGAGATGGTAGGTGCCCAAGAAGAGAGCTACTGAAGCTGTTACTCAATTGAGCTCAGGGGAGGTTGCTTCCCACAGAAGGGGGCACCTACTCTAGTGTGCTGTACAGCAGGGAGCTGAGAGGAAAGACTTCCCACAGTGGCTTAGAAGCCAAAACAGCTGACCTAAGACAGGGAAAAGCAGTGGTTCCTAGGAAAAGGGGGACAGAAGCCCCATTGTGGAGTTTCTGTCATTGCTAATGGAAGGGAATCTGGGCAGACACCTGGTCCAGGCACTGCTGTCTTGGGACAGCTGCTGATGGTATATTCTGTATGCTCATTCGACTCCTGCAGTCACTGATGTTGGAAAGCCATATACGTGTAAGCGAATAAGCCAGCGTAGCAAGCTGGTCCTCCATCAGCCATGAAGACTGGGTACACTAGGCACACAAATAAAAGGTTCATGATAAAGAAAGAATGAGGTAAACAGGCAGAATGGGTAGGGCTGGGAAGCAAATACTTCAGTATCCAGATCTATAAAATGATCACAGATACTTACAGGGCCATACTGGAGAATTTAAAGCATACATAAAATAAAACAAGCCTCTTCATCCAAGTAAGAACAACAACAAAATTTAAAAAAACAAACAAAAAACCCCAAAGATTTTAATTATGAATGTTTCTCTAAAGAGAAAAAAAAAATAAGGATGAGACAGGGAAGCATTGTTAACAGGACTTAACTGGTGACTTGCCAGTTTCAGCCGAGGAAACCTATCAGGGGCAGAGGTCAGAGGTCAGAGGTTAGCAGAAAGACAGTCATTCATTATGTGTTTTACTATAGTGAGAAGCACTGAGGAAAGGAGAGAAAGAGACAGGCATGCTCTCTCCACAGGTCCCAGCACTTCCCTGGGATTCCAGGGGAGAGGGAAGGAAACTCAAACAATCAGAGAAGGAGCATAGGTTCTCAGAGCTGAAAGGATGAGCCATCAGCCACCATTCCGTGGGGTGAGGATGCTTCCCAGTGCACCTGCCCCTGGGCCATGCTCCACTGGGACTGTGGCCCACAGAGAACACAGGACAACAAAGGCAAAGAGAAAACCCAAATGTCCAAGGAAGGAGTACCTCACATTAAAAGGAAAACTTCCAAACAGAGGCTGCCATAGGTAGTGAACCTTTGCTAAAGGAAACAGGAGCCCTTGAGCAGGGCAAACACACTGTCAACACTCACTGATCTCATCACTGGACTTGGCAGTTTTATTTATAGAGAACTTTCCTGGAAACACACTTGTGCGTGACACTGACAAAGACACTTTCAGAGACATTGTCATGTGAGTGGAAAGTGAAAATTTCAGATGTTCATGGAAAGAGAGTGTTAACCCAGCCTGCCACCCCTGATGCAGGAATTCTGTAGAGCCATTTTTAAAAAACGAGGTGTGGACCAGGGAGACGACACAGTGGATAACATGCTTGCTGTGCAACTATGAGGACATGAACTGGGGTTCCCCACCCTAACTTAAAAGCAGAGAACGGTGGCAGGTGTCTGTAGCACCAGTGCTATGGGGACTGTGGAGACAGGGGGATCCCCAAAGCACAGCTCAGTTACCAGGGAGTCTGGCCAAGCAATGAGTGCCAGGTTCAGTGAGAGATTCTGTCTCTGAAACTAAGGTGGAGAGCAATCAAGAAATATACCCAACATCAACCTCTGGTCTCCAGATGTGCTCATATGGGTGCCACACATGTGTGTCCACGTGCACATTCCAGGACACACACACACACACACACACACACACACACACACACACACATACACACACAGAGAGAGAGAGAGAGAGAGAGAGAGAGAGAGAGAGATGCACATCAGAATATTTACACACATGAAAGAATAAATTGTGACTTTATATATCAAGATGGAGGGATTGTCAAGGCAGGAAATAGTTAAGTACAGAAAATAAATATCCCAAATATCTCATCAAAATCTGACTTTTCTACACCCACAGAAACAAGCACAAATTATCCAGGAATCTAGGTCTTTGCTAGAAATGGAAGGCTGCCTCTGACTTTTTATTTGATAAACTTCCACACAATTTCATTTTTGTGCTGTGGGGAAAAAAACTAGTTTTTAAAAATCTCTAAGGAATTTTCTGTGTGTGCGCGGTGGGCTGGTTGGTCATACGATGAGTCACCTTGAGTCTGCAGTCACTGGGCAGCAGGTCTGGATGACGGTGTGGTCTGTGGCCCTTGCCAGTGTTTGTCAGCCATGGCAAGCTCTCTTCCTGAGTCTGGTGCTACTGACATGATTACTCCCCTTAGAATTCTGAGTGCTTACTTCTTGGCAGAGTGGGTCTAGGTGGCCATGCATTTTCCAATGTGGTGTTGATTTTTCTGCTCCTCTGGTCCCCGAGATGCCAGGTAAGTAGCTGTCCAGATGCTGATGTTGGAGGACAGAGCCTATGAGATTTCACAGCTTCGTTCTCTTTGGGCCTGGAAGGCCTTTGAAAGTCCAGTGGAATGTCAGATTATATAGAGTGTCTTAGTTATAGGAACAAGATTACACATTCCTGTGATTCAGATTCCTGTGGTCTGGTCTGGGTCTGCTATGATAAAGGATGAATCTGTGAGTGTGTGCATGTGTTCTATGTATGTGTGTATGTGAGTGAAAATGTGTCTATGCATGTACATGTTTGTGTATATGTGTATGTATGTGCATGGTGTATGTGTGCATATCTGAGCTTATGTTTGTGTCTTCTTGTTAAGGTCTTTTTGAAGATTTGTTTATTTATTTTATGTATATGAGTACACTGCAGCTGTACAGGTGGTTGTGAGCCATCATGTGGTTGCTGGGAACTGACCTCTATTCACTCCGGCCCTGCTCAGTCGGGCCCTGCTCAGTCCAGCCCCACTTGCTCCGGCCCAAAGATTTATTTATTATTATATGCAAGTACACTGTAGCTGTCTTCAGACACACCAGAAGAGGGTGTCAGATCTCATTATGGATGGTTGGGAGCCCACCTTGTGGTTGTTGGGATTTGAACTCAGAACCTCTGGAAGAGCAGTCAGTGCTCTTAACCGCTGAGCCATCTCTCTAGCCCTTGACCCTGGTTCTTATTAAGATCTAGTGGAAGGCTTTACAACCCTCATTGTCATGACTTTCTGCCCGTGGCACCTCCAGAAAACAGGTTAGTTCCTCATGGTCTCCAAAAGGTAAAGGGAGCTGTTCCTGTGCTCCTGTGTTCCAGGCTCTTCAGTTGCCTGGAGAGGCGGTCACTCTGCCATCAGGGCTGTTAAGTCTCTGCTGCTTTATGAGTATCATCTTTGAGGGAGGATCCACACTTAGTCCACATCTGTTGTCACGGCTCTGTGGCATGCACAGAACACATTAAATCCCAGTGGCCATAGGCTTGCACCCAACCCTTGGACAAATTCGTGGGCCAGGATCAAGCTCCATTCCTGCTCTGTTCCCCTTAGCAGAAGAGAGCACCCCCCCCCAGCCCAGATGTGCCGCCTGTGCAGAGGACTCTGGGAGAGGTTTTACGAAGGAGGGGGCTTTAACATTCCTTGGAGGAGAGAGCAATACTTATCCAAGTATTCCAGAAAGTGCTGCAGCCACATTCATGACTCTGTCTTATGGCAGAGCTGGCTGTTCTGATTGTACTATTTATTTTGACAGGTGTAATTTCTTTTAGAAACTATTAAAAATATAACACTAAGTTGAAATATGAAAAGTGATTGCTGCACAAGGCCAGTAAATTCAACAGTCTTTCAACCCCGGGGTCTCGTTCATTTCCAAATTAATTTTTCTTCCACAGCGTAAGCACGCTGTTAAGTCTTCACAAAATCTGAGTTCTCCTCCTTTAATTAAAGAGCAGTCCCTTCTTTAATTGCATTTGATGGCAGAATGAAATGAAGCTCCTCTTGTGTATCAGCATCCTTTGGCTTGAAATTCAGAGTTTAAACTAACTGAAGCAAACTGTTTGGGGAAAGTAAAACTGGTTAATGAAATCAAGGTGAATTGTGAGGAAATGTACTGAATAAGGAGAAAGAATGACTAGAGAAGTGTAGACCCTGAAAGGTGGACCCTTGTTCACTACACTTAGAGGAATGTGGAGGTCCCAGGCCCAGCAGTGTCTGTTACAGGTTCCTACTCCCGTTTCTCCTCCTGAAGTCCAGAGCCAGGACAGACACCCTCCTGATTGACCCAACTCATCTATGCTTAGGTCAAGGTACCATGTGCCAGTTTGCTGAACATGAAGCCTGTCCCCTCATAGGGTTACACAGGCTTTTGCAGCTGTCCGTGGATGAGGCTGTGGGTCATGCTTGAGATCTGCCTCCAGAAGTGTCTGGTGATGCTCCTGGGATCCCCACACACACCCTGTTCAGGGTTCTCAAGGCAGCTTGGCTCCTCAGGATCAGAGTTGAGAGGGCACCGTGTTACCATTTAAGTTCTCCCTCAAAGGAATTAAAGCCTGGGTGGGCCTCACACCTCGAAGAGTGTGGGAGCCATGCCTGTTTCCTTTCTGCAAGGTCTGCACCATCACCATGTAGCAGGTGATACACATACTGAGCTCCACCTGTGTTTCCATACCACCGTACACTTACCTTCCTACAGCACTGGGTTTGTGGGCATGGTCTGCACAGATTTTTGAATGACAAGCTGCCCTCTGGGTGGCAGTCACTGAACCACACATGACTTGGTTGGACCAGCAAAGGGCAGCATGAGATCCCAAGCAACAGCCTGTCCTGGTAGGGACAGTTGAGCTATCATAGCCAGATCTTTGCAGACCTGATCTGCTGCCTGCTTCTCTCCCTGGATCCCCATGACACATGCACCCAGAAGCATCTTCTAAGCTTGTCGGAGGAGATGTCCCCTCCCTGGATTCTAAAATCAGTAGCACAGTTGACCTTGGGAATGCTTGAAGCATTTTCTCCCTCCCTGTGTCTGATTTGTCAATGTGTGTGAAATGACTGTGCTTCATATCACTTGGTCATCTGAGCTAAATCAACCTCTTCCTGCATGCCTGCTGTGGACTTCTGAATTGGCTGCTGCCAGTGGCAGTCACTCAGCCACTCTTTTGTTTCCCTACTATATGGCTCTATCTAGGCATAGAGGGCAGTGCTATCTCTGTCCTTGTTTGTAGAGTATGAGTGTGCTCACACTCCAAGAAGCTCTTTCACGGTGTTATCTTTGCTCTTCTGAGAGGCTGAGCCAAGAGCCTCTAAGTCCCCAGAATCCCTCTCATGGGTGAGTAATGGCCACAACACCGCATGGAACCAGAGGTTAAATCTGTGACCATCTCTGATGGCCATAGGAGGATCCCCTGTCACCTGATAAGTCCTGTGAGGAGAAGAAGTAAAGAAGCAAACTTGGCTTTTCTCAGCAGCACTGATAGTAGTAGTAGTAGCAGCAGCAGCAGCAGGGTTAGGGGAAGAAGGAGGAGGAGGAAGAGAAGGAGGAGGAAGAAGAGAAGGAGACGAAGAAGGAGAAGGAGGAGAAGGAGGAAGAAGAGGAGGAGGAGGAGGAAGAGGAGGAGGAGGAGGAGGAGGAGAAGAAGAAGAAGAAGAAGAAGAAGAAGAAGAAGAAGAAGAAGAAGAAGAAGAAGAAGAAGAAGAAGAAGAAGAGCTTGTTTTTGTGAGTTTGTACATTGCTCAGACTGACTGGAAGGAGGGAAGGAGAGACAGAAATGGGTCAGCTGGAGAGCTTCATGTCCATAGAGGGCAGTCTAGGAACACCAGATGAACACCTCTACTGGTTCCAGTTTGTTCTTACTTGAGAGAAGATTTGTACTTGTCTGTGCAAGGAAATCAATGTATCTGTTGCTCTTTTCAGAATAAGCATTTCCCCTTTGCTGCTGATAAACACAAGTCATCTGAGATGAAGCTGCCTCTCTAGGAAGCCAGTCATCCCTGGGGAGATGATGACCTGGAAGCCAGTCATCCCTGGGGAGATGATGACCTGGAAGCCAGTCATCCCTGGGGAGATGATGACCTGGAAGCTAGTCATCCCTGGGGAGATGATGACCTGGAAGCCAGTCATCCCTGGGGAGATGATGACCTGGAAGCTAGTCATCCCTGGGGAGATGATGACCTGGAAGCTAGTCATCCCTGGGGAGATGATAACCTGGAAACTAGTCATCCCTGGGGAGATGATAACCTGGAAGCCAGTCATCCCTGGGAAGATGATGACCTGGAAACTAGTCATCCCTGGGGAGATGACAACCTGGAAGCCAGTCGTCCCTAGGGGAGATGATAACCTAGGAGCTAGTTATCCCTGGGGAGATAACCTGGAAGCTAGTCATCCCTGGGGAGATGATAACCTGGAAGCCAGTCATCCCTGGGGAGATGATGACCTGGAAGCCAGTCATCCCTGGGGAGATGATGACCTGGAAGCTAGTCATCCCTGGGGAGATGATAACCTGGAATGTGCAGGGTCTGAAGAGAGGCAGAGCGGCTGGTGGGAGCTGCAATGTGGGATACAACAGGGGAACTAGTGCCCAGGGCCAGTGTTTGATAACTGAGGCTGCCTGCTCTACCCCTTCTGCGTATGGCATATGAGTGTGCTCGCACTCCAAGAAGCTTTCACGGTGTTATCTTTGCTCTGCTGAGAGGCTGAGCCAAGAGCCTCTAAGTCCTCAGAATGCCTCTCATGGGTGAGTAACTTCTCTACCATAGGGTTAACACAAATGACCACAGTGTCTGTGGGCTGACTGAAAACAGGGGCTCCTGTACTGGCGGTGGATTCTGCAGGTTCCCTGGGCATAGCCTTTAATTAAAAACATGGCAACTACCGGGCATGGTGGCTCAAGCCTTTAATCCCAGCACTCGGGAGGCAGAGGCAGGCGAATTTCTGAGTTTGAGGCCAGCCTGGTCTACAAAGTGAGTTCCAGGACAGCCAGGGCTAAAAGAGAAACCCTGTCTCGAAAAAACAAAAAACAAAAAACAAAAAACAAAACAAAACAAAACAAAACAAAAAACAAACAAAAAAAAAAACCATGGCAACTGACCCACAGATAGGTGTTAGTGTTAGAGGTTTAACAAAGAAAAGGTGAAAGTCACTGCTCTCCATCTGTCAGTCTACCCCTCAGTTTGGGTTATTCACAGTGGCAAATGGCTGCTAGAGCTCCAGAGGTCGTTTTTACATCTTCTTTATCAGATGGTAAATGTAATGACACACTTGGCAAGGCGGAAGGGTCCTGCTGTTAGTTAAACACCACCCTGGCTGTTGCTTGAAGTCATTCTTAGATGAGCCTGGTATTGAAATCAGCAGGTTCTGAAGAAGATAGCCCTTCCCTTCAATGGTGGGCTCACCTCACCAGGCTGAGGCCTTTAAAGGCCATAGCAGACCTGCTTTGGTCTCTGACCTAACCACAGATTTCAGACTCAAGATCGTGTCTGCTGCTGCCCTGGACATCTTATGTGGAAGGATCACTCTGAGGAGCTCCCACCAAATCCCAAATAAATTCTTATTTTTCCTCCTGTGGGTTGATGCTGTTAGGTGGCTACTCCTTGGCATGGCAGAAATGAGGTGACTATCAACTTGTCCTGCCTTTATCACAGAAGAAAAGAAAGCCACACCCATCTCAAGTCTGCATAAAGAGAGCCACACCCATCTCAAGTCTACACTTCCATCGGTGCATCCAAGAGGATCAGAGGTTCATATTGTCTCCAGCCTGTGCTGAGCAGCATGTCCAGGTAGTAATCCCATACTCTGGTCATAGACAAGAGCGCTCAGAAACCAGACAGACTTCCATCTCTCAGCTTCTGTGTTGGACTCATTTATGAAGTATCTTGATAATTAGATAAAAAGGTGAGTTCCACAGTTCCAATTAGTGCCTAGGTTCATGTCTGTCCATGGCCCAGGGCTTCACACAAATGAGGCTGAGGAGCCCCATCGCCTCTTCTTTCCTTCCACAAACACTATAAGGAATGACAAAACCACTTTAAAGAAAAAGAGACAATTCTTGATGGAGCAGGAGACTAATTCTCAATTAAACCTGTTAAGTTTCTAGCTCTCTAAGTGATTTACTCACATATATGAGATAAAATATAAGTAGAACACGCAAGGCTGACTCCAGAGTGCTATTACTTAGAAACAGAAAGCACTAGACTCCTGACAAATAGATAGAGTCTTTTCCACAACGGGCTTCATGTTCCAGGCACGGGAATCACTGTGTTAATCGTTAGTCAAAATCAAATGTTTTTTTTTTCTCTGAAGCAGAAAAGCAGGTACCTAAGTTTGGTTAACATGTTATTTTGGTTGGGTTCAAGAAAGAAAAAAAAAATCCCTTCATTAAAAAGTAGCAAAGCTAGCAGAAATGAAATCTTGTAAAATCAGCACTCATGTATGGATTCTAAGCTCCAGCCCAAATTACAGGAGAGGGAGCAAGGATAATATCAGGGTCCAGGTGACCTCCTAGGAAGGACCTGTGGCAGTGTCCTTGGGAGATGAGAGAGCACCTTCACCCTTGGAAATGTCACTGGGAGGCATGGTAAAACAGATGAGCTCTCAGGATGGCATGAGCCTATTGCAGCAAGGCTGCAATGTCCACAAGGATGAGTCTCCGCACTGGGCTAAGGAGCTGCTTAGCCAGGGTGCATCCAAGGACCATAGGGTCTGGCTACCCACAGATCCCTAAAAGCATGTGTCAGGAGCTGCTCATAGGAAACCAGGTTGAGAGTGCTCAGCCTGTGTTTCAGCCTTGGGTAGTTCAGGTGGACAACCAGGCATGGCCAACCTCACACATTCAAAAGGACAGGACACCGGTACAAAGTAGGACTAATCCAGGCACGGGGTGAAGATAATTGTGAGGAGACTCAAACATGGGGAACAGCCACTACCTAGGCCTCAGCTCACTTTTTTCTTTTCATACAGTCAAGGATTTCCTGTCTAGGAAATAGTCCTATCTGTAACTAACATGGTATTTCCATATCCAGAAGCCCATCTCCCGGAGCGCTCCAGATTCTGTCAAGTTGACAACATTAACCGTGCCATGAGGTCTATAACAGTCAGAGGACGGATGGTCTACATTTTCTATTTTTTCTTGAGATGATTTTTGATAACTTTTGACCTTTAAGTACCATGACGTCCATGTCTCCTGGTTGTCAAAGGTGACAGCATGAAGCTGCTCAGAACATCATTTACCCTGTTGGCAAGGGCAGGACCTGTCAGGATAATCCCAAGGTCACAAGCCCAGGGATGGCACCACCCAAGGTGGGCTGAGTCCTCTCCCTCAATCACTAACTAAGAAAATGCCCTGTAGTCTTACAATGGCTTGGATATGCTTGGCCTAAGGATCCCACCCCAGTTGACACAGGCTGTATTTGACTTCAGCGCTGCTGTCTTTCAGTTTACTGCTCCTACAAGGATTTCTCTGTTGTTCTACATTCCATTGGCTTCCATGTTGTTTTTGTTTATTGTTCTATTTCTCATATTTTTGTATAAGTGTGGTGTATGTGCACATGTGTGTGAGTACATGTACCTTAGCATTTGAGGCCAAATGAATATATCTGGTTCCTACCCTATTATGCCAAGCCTTATTCCTTTAAAACAGGGTCTCTCACTGAGCTTGAAGCCAGGCTAGTGGCCAGCAGCTCCAGAATTCTCCTGTCTCCATCCCCGTAGCTCTAGGGTTTAGAGGAACACACATAACCACACCGCATTACACTTTTGATTTCTTTCAAATGTTTTGGTCATTGTATTGAGACACTGTCTCACTTGTATAGCTTTGCCTAGCCTAGAATTTGCTATGTAGTCCAGGTTGTCCTGGAACTTGCAGCAATCTTGTGCATGCTACCCTGCCTTTGAGAGTTTTGAGGCTGGCTTTCTCATGCTGGTTCCTTCTACACAAATCTGTGCACATGGGTACTGTTTTTTCATTCATGAGTCTCTGTACAGTAAATGTGGCCTTATTGGAGGAAGTATGTCACTGTAGGTATGGGCTTTAAGATCCCCATTCTTGGGCTGGTGAGATGGCTCAGCGGGTAAGAGCACCCGACTGCTCTTCCAAAGGTGATAAGTTCAAATCCCAGCATCCACATGGTGGCTCACAACCATCCGTAACGAGATCTGGCGCCCTCTTCTGGAGTGTCTGAAGACAGCTACAGTGTACTTAGATATAATAATAAATAAATCTTAAAAAACACCAAAAAATTAAAAAAAAAGATCCCCATTCTTTTTTTTTTTTAAAGATTTATTTAACTCCAGAAGAGGGCACCAGATCTCGTTACAGATGGTTGTGAGCCACCATGTGGATGCTGGGATTTGAAATTATCACCTTCGGAAGAGCAGTCAGGTGCTCTTACCCGCTGAGCCATCTCACCAGCCCCTAAGATCCCCATTCTAGCTGCCTAGAAGCCAGTTTTCTGTTTGCCTTCAGAACAAGATGTTGAACTCTCAGCTTCCCAAGCCATGCCTGCCTGGTCACCGCCATGTTTCCTGCCTTGATGATAATGGACTGAACCTCTGAATCTGTAAGCCAGCCCCAATTAAACATTGTCCTTATAAGAGTTACTGTGGCCATGGTGTCTGTTGACAGCAGTAAAACCCCTAACTAAGACAAGTCTTTCCTACAGCTGGATCTATTGAGACTCCATCCTTTCTGATGACTCTAGCCTGTATCAAGTGGACATAAAATTAGCCAGTAGAGTGGTAAAAGTAGGTTCCATGACTTCAGTAGTCCTGGGTATTTGGCTAGATACAAGGCATGGTTTCCCTCTGGTTGAGAGGGTTCTAAGTCTCACTAGAGAGCTATTGGTTACTGTCTTAGGATTTCATTGTTGTGAACAGACACCATGACTAAGGCAGCTCTTATAAGGGTCAACATTTAATTGGGGCTGGCTTACAGTTTCAGAGGTTCAGTCCATTATCATCATGCCAGAATACATTGGAGCATCCAGACAGACATAGTGTTAGAGAAGGAGCTGAGAATTCTGCATCTTGATCTGAAGGCAGCCAGGAAGACTGTCTTCTAGGCAGCTAAGAGAGGGGTATCAAATCCCACCCCTACAGTGACACACTTCCTCCAATAAGGCCACACCTACTCCAACAAGGCCACACCTCCTAATAGTGCCACTCCCTGGGCTAAGCATGCTCAGATACATGAGTCTATGGGGGCCAAACCTGTTCAAACCACCACAGTTACAGTCAAGGTTTGGATGCCACGCCTGTACCTTTGGGGCTATCATGCCATGCAGATCATAACTGTGGTACACAGGCGTCACAGCAGATCATAACTGTGGTACACAGGCGTCACAGCAGATCATAACTGTGGTACACAGGCGTCACAGCAGATCATAACTGTGGTACACAGGCGTCACAGCAGATCATAACTGTGGTACACAGGCGTCACAGCAGATCATAACTGTGGTACAACAGGCGTCACAGCAGATCATAACTGTGGTACACAGGCGTCACAGCAGATCATAACTGTGGTACACAGGCGTCACAGCAGATCATAACTGTGGTACACAGGCGTCACAGCTGGGAAGAAGATTGTTTACTGTCTTCCTTTAGAAGCTGGGATGGAGCCTTTCTGGTACCATGAAGTTTAGTCTTCAGAAAAGAGGCTTTCAGGTCAGATCCAGCTCAGGTGCTTTTAGCCCTGTGTCTGAAGTGCATGGTGTCTCCAGGAATGGGGACTTACTTTCTACCTCTGGCAGGCAGCCAAGTGAAATAGCAATGGCCTATGATGTTTTAGGAGGCCCTTGGACAACACTGACCAACAATTGGAAAGTAGGCAGGGTTTTTTGGCCTGGCATTGGAATCTCTCCTCATCATAGACGCCTACCATACCTTGCATGCCTGATAAGCCACTTAACATAAAAAAAGATGAAGCTATGGACTGAATGGTGTCCTTTTAAACTCACCTCAAAGCTATAGCTCCCATGATAAGAACCATTATGTTACATAGTATTCATTTCATCTAATTTTGTTTATGGGGCTTTTCTAAGCATGCTCCCTTGGTTGAATGAAGCCCAGATAGGCTAAGGGCTGCCAGTTCCTCTGAGGCTGCCACATTTCATATATTAACCTTAATGTTTCATTTCAGTCCCTGTTCTCAGGTCCTAATTCCTCCTTGAGAGGTGTGGTCCAAAAATCTCTTCAGGGAGCAGAAGGGTGATGGTCAGTTAATCTTTTAACTACTTCCATGATGGTAAGGGGTGCGGGGGGGGGGGGGATGGGGGGTGGGGGTGGGCTAGCAACAGGATGCTGAAAGGCAGGGAGAGGAAAGAAAAGAGGAGAACTTGAATTGTGTTTCCCTAAGAAATGACTAATCCACTGGTGGAGACCCATCCCTAATTTTCAAGTGGTTGAAGAACAGGGATTGATAGTGTCCATGTTAGGACAGAAGGAAGTTCAAAAGCACCTTGTGTTCATCTTTATCTCCTGGCTGGCTGAACCATGATGCAGCTGTTAGAGTCTACAGGTTCTTGTGTCTCTTTGCAATGAATAATATAGGGTCATATGGATAGTTACAGTTTATTACAGGAAAAGTACAGATGAGTTTGGAGGTGTGCCCGTTGGCCTGTGGCCTCGCACAAAGAGGGAAAATAGAAAGGAAACAGAATATGTGATAATTTTTGTCTCGTTTGCATAGGATCCACCTCTCCCAGTTTCAAACTGTGTGGACTATTTTTTTTAAGCATGCTCCCCTGGTTGAATGAAGTCCAGGTAGTCTAAGGGCTACCAGTCTCTCTGCAGCCAACTTTCATATGTTAATTGTAATGGTTCTCATAATGGTTCATCTCAGTCTATGTATCTGTGTCATACTCATAGACCCCACTTGGAGGCAGAGACTGTAGAGAGGTATTGAGGTGGAATGAGGTCATAGAGTGGATCCTGTTATAACAGAACTGGTATGCCTTTATGTATAGGAAGAGCTATTAGTACACATGTACACAGAAGGGTGACCTCCAATGAGGCCTCAAGAAAGGCCAACGCTTGGGTCACAGATCTCCACTTCAAGGTTATGGGAAGCTGAATGTTGGCTGTTGAAGCTGCCAGTCTGGGGACTCACAGTCTGCACAAAAGGCAGTGACAACGGCCATGGCAGTGACTCTAGGGGGTACTTCAGGAGACTTCTCTCTGAGGCTGGGAGGACCAGAGATCTGCCTAATATCTGAGTTGCCTGTTCCTGGTCTAAACTGTGGACAATGGAAGAGTAGGCTTCTTGTATAAAAACCCTCTGCTTGCTCCTCTCCTCTCCCAAGTGAGGGCAACCATTCAAGCTGCTGCTAAGGTGCAGCAAGGCCTGAGGCAATGGTCTTGTAGCTAGGAAATCAAGAATCCAGTGTCCCACCAGGCGGTGGTGGCACACTCCTCTTATCCAGGCACTTGGGAGGCAGAAGCAGGCAGATTTCTGAGTTCAAGGCCAGCCTGGTCTACAGAGTGAGTTCCAGGACAGCCAGGGCTACACAGAGAAACCCTGTCTCAAAAAACCAAAAAGAAAAAGAAAAAGAAAAAAAAGAATCCAGTGTCCCTGCCTCTTTGAAGAATCTGGCAAAGAAGGTAGAGGGGCTGGAAAACAGGGCAGGGAAAACAGCTGCCTACTGGACCACAGGCCAAGCAAGCATATGTCACAAGGCCAGCCCCGCTAGTGTCATAGACTAGAATCTGTCCACTGGCTTCCCAAGAAGACCCTTTGTCCCCAGAGTGAATGGTGTGTGTGAGCCTGCCTGCCTGCCTGCCTGTGTCACATGTGCACGTGTGTCTTCCCATGAGGAAGGTAACATGTCCCTAACTCCAACCTGGTCCTCTGAGCTGGGGGGGGGGGGGAGCTATTTTCCCCAGGAACTAGGCTGGCTCGGTAGGGAAAAACCAATTTTCTGTGTTTATTTGTTTCTTGTACAAGAAGGCTTCTGTTTGGTTCTAATGAGTAGCTTTTCCTAAAGAGAAGCTGTAATAGCAGTAGAAACGTAAGTAGATTCTGTAAACTTGTAATCATACGTGTCAAACACACTGTGGTATTTTTTCCCCTCCATAAAATAGAAACGGTGAGAAGTCATAGAGAGAGAGAGTGCGGGAAATCGTGTTTTTCCTGACAGAAGTTAATTCTAAACTAAGTATTCCCCTGCAAGAAAGGCAGGAAAACATTTTTACATGTCTATCATTTGTCCTTAGAGGACTCAAAACAAATAGTTTCTTAGCACTCGACACCAGCATTATTCTGGTGGCCTCGGGCTATGTGCTGTTTTTCCAGTTGGAAGGCTTAGGGGATGAGAACACAGTAGCACTGTACTGCGTTAGAGGGAGCACATCCTGCAGGTTAATCAGAACCAGCAGAAGCCAGGACGCTGCTGACGCGTGAAGGCTCTGGGTTCAGAGGCATGGGTGGGGACAGGTGGTTGAGGGGCCAGAGGTAGCCAATTCTACAAGTCTCCAACCCAGAAGGGAAACTCAGCAAGGTAGATATGGGGAGTCACCCTTCAAGGGTCACATCCTGGGTCAGTGTCACCAAATCTCTCAGTAAGCACTGGAGCAGAGCCCACAGCGAGAGCAGGGCCACAGATTTCTAAAAGACCCCATCAGTGATCACTGTATGTAGTAGCTTCTCCCTCATTGTAAAGTCCCTGGCCAGGCTGCAGAATCCTCTGCAGATGTGGGAATGAGAGACATTCTCCTTGACCAATGAGCCAGAATCATAGGCTGCCTAACATCAGGGACCAGAGCCCTGGCAGCAGAGGACATTGTACTTTTCAGTAGACAGCACTGCTGCTCTCCACATGATAGGCCAGTGACCTACCACTGAGCTACATCCCGGGCCCAGGAATGCTCACTTTCCTTTGAGGTTTCCATCATCATGGAAGGCTTTGAGGCTGGCACCTTGGTGAGGAGGCAGAAACTGTGCACCAGGTCGACTGCTGCTTTGGGAAGAATCAGATGTCCTTCAATTTGACATTCCAGAATTTTCTCCTGTGGTCCGTCGTAGGGCTGTGTCTCTTCTTTGTAGACACCAGAGCCGAGTATCAGTTTAGCTAAATGTAGAGTTACCCTAACAAAACCAACCTACATAGCTGCAGATAGAGAACAAACACAGGGTCCAGAGCTCAGGATGTCCCCCCACCTGGGTCCAGCAGAGGACCCAAGTGCACCATTTGACATTCTCTCCCTTTGCCTCATCTACTCCAGACTGACCTGAAAGGGCACATGGCACCTGCCTTTTCAGGGTTGATGAAGGCTGAGGCACACGAAGGCCTTCACAGGAACCCATAGAAATGTTACCTCTGTGCAGCTGCTATCTGTGGGATTTCCAGACTGGGGTGCTCCGCTGATACTTGTCCTTTCGGTCCTCCTGTGGTAAACATGAGTCCTTTGTAGGCTTTCTAGAATGCTAGCATCAACCCGGAGGGAGCTGAACTTGTGAACAACATCTCCCTGCAAGAACCTTCTAGATCTCTGCCTTCTGTGTCCCTTTCCTTCCTCTCTTCATTCCCTTCTCCAAGTCACCAGTATCCCCCTAGGTCACAAGGGATTCCAGTAGAAATGACATCTCTTCCATCTACATCTCTGTCTTTCTGACCTTATTTTACTCCTATTTGCTCTCTGTATCTCCCTCCCCCTGTTCTCCCACCCCTTTCTTTCACATACATACTGCATGATCATTTGGTATAGCCAAGAGGTGGCTCTCTAGCCTTTTTCCCTACCCAGTATATATGGCTAGTCACCATTGACCTGGAGACAAAAGGAAGGAAACAGTCTTTAGTCCCAGGAGAACCTTACTTACACAGTCCTAAGTAAGCAAGGTGTCCTCTTAGTCTCAGAGAGTTGCAAGGGAATGCAGAAGCCATCCTGCTCCAACTTGAGGTAGCTTAGGAATAACTCAGGAGGGCCTGTGTATGTCAGGATGCAGGCAGAGGGCTTATGTTCACAGAAGGCTGCCTTCTATGAACTCTTTCCACTGGCACCTGGCTGTTTCAGGATCTCTCTGGAAAGCCAAGTGGGTGATTGACTGTCACATGTCAGCTTCTCAGCTTTCTCTTTCCTCTGCAGGAGGGAAAGACACATTTCCAGAAAGTTCCTTCTCATCCCATCTCACCCTGGCCCAGCTGTTAAGCACCTGGCACAGTGAAGCCCATCCAAGCAGAGGTGGCAGAGGCCTGGGAATGACATCAGTATGCCACATGGCTATGTGTGATTGCTAATCCTGATTATCAGTGTCAAAGGGTTTAGAATCATTATGGAAACATGCCCCCGGGTGTGGCTGTGAAGGTGTTTCTAGAAAAGGACCCCTCCTGAATGTGGATAGTATCACTCCATTGGCTTGGGTCCCAAGCTGAATAAAACAGAGAAATTGTGCTGACCACCAGCAACTGCTTCTGTTTCTGACAGTGGATGAAATATGACCACCTGTTTCACTCTGCTTCTGACGTGTCATCCTCATCATGATGGATTGCATCCCTTCAAACTGTGAGCTCAAGTTAAGCCTATTCCTTAAGTTGCTTTTATCAGGTGTTTGTTACAGAAACTCAACAAGGAACTAATACTCCCTGGTAATGGGATTCAAACACGTGCCACTTTGGCCCTCCGACATCCTTCTGTTATGTTCCATTCTCAGACATACCTTCCTGAAAAATCCCAGGATACATGCACTGTGGCTGCAACCAGACCCACTCCAGGCCCAGCAGGGTGTGGCTCTAGGACTGCTCAATGTCATTTGCTTCTTGTCATTTGATTGAGCGCAGTGTCTCATAAGAAACCCCAGAGGACAGAGAGCTTGTGTGTCCCCATGAGACTTGCTCTCTTGGGGCATGGGCTGCCCTCCAGTGTCCACAGCCTCCCGAGTAGAGCACGCTCCCAGAGCAGGCCTGTCTTAGTGAGGGTTTTACTGCTTTAAACAGACACCATGACCAAGGCAACTTATAGACAACATTTAATTGGGGCTGGCTTACAGGTTCAGAGGTTCAGCCCATTATCATCAAAGTGGGAGCATGGCAGCATCCAGGCAGGCATGGTGCAGGCAGAGCTGAGAGTTCTACATCTCCATCTGAAGGCTGCTAGCAGAATACTAGCTTCCAGGGAGCTAGGATGAGGGCCTTAAAGCTCACACCCACAGGGACACACCTACTCCAACAAGGCCACACCTACTCTAACAGGGCCACACCTTCTAGTAGTGCCATTCCCTGGGCCGAGCACATACAAACTATCACAAGGCCTGAGAAACACTGTGGGGACATGGGACACATGGCTGCATCTGCCCAGCTGCTCTGCTACTAAAAGAACTGGCTCATCTCTCCTGACTCTATGGCTAAATGACAAGATTGGAGTAACATCCTCATCAGGCTATGGCAAGAGGAGTACTTGCAAAGAAAAAGGGATTGGTCCCATGTGAATTGCAGTGTCGTCCTCTCTGCTGAAGAGGATGCTCTTGGCTGTACCACAGCTAGGGTTGTATCCCAGCACCAACACACTCAGGACTGAGATGCTGAGTGGGCACATTCAGGCTCCTGGTGGGACATTTTCCATGCCATTGTCTCCTTTCACATGTCCACATGCCACATAGTCCTGGGTACTCCTCCCTATCCATTGGTTCAATTTCATCCCAAAGCTAAACATCCTTAGTGTTCCAGGTACCTGTTTAGAAAGGCTCCTTGCCTGATCTGGGTTCTGGCCTCAGCATGTAGGGGCCTCTTCTCTGTCTTGAGACTGCTGAGCCTAAGATCTCATGAGTTATAATATCCTGGCCCAAAGGAATGCCTTTGCATCATGTCTCCTTTTCAAAAATAAATTGTGGAGGCTGGAGAGATGGCTCAGCGGTTAAGAGCACCGACTGCTCTTCTGAAGGTCCTGAGTTCTGGCTCACAACCATCCGTAATGAGATCTGACTCCCTCTTCTGGTGTGTCTGAAGACAGCTAGAGTGTACTTATATATAATAATAAATAAATTTTTAAGAAAAGATAAATTGTGGTCCAGATATTGATCAGGAGCCAAGGGCTCTTCTGTATTCTGGGTAGGGTATTTGCCAATGCACTGCATGTATACACATATAACACATGTGCACATTCATGGAAGCATACAGACATACATGTGAACACCTACGACACATGAGCAAACACACCTGCACGATCCACAGGTGAACACACACTTACAATATACAAATACATTAATGCAACACATATAGATAAACCACATAGGTATACTTTTTGCACATGGCTCCCAAAAACATAATGAATAAGCAGACATGTGCACATGTGTCCTCATACATGTGCACTACATATATGCCAGACATGAGCACCCTTTGCTTTTGAAAAACATACCATACCACATCTCAATGGCATAAAGGACATATGTACATATGTACATGTTATGATCTCCTAAACAAGACCTGGTAGATTCCCTGCAAGTTCTTCCTTGGGGTCTGGACTCTTCCCAGGGAAGCCCAAGAAGCCACTGTGGGCCACTGGGCTCTGAACTCCATGCTCCTGCATGGCCTAAGGGCAGTGCTGCCTGTAAGCATGTGTACTTGATGCTATAGTTTCTTACCAAAGTCTCATCCCTCTGAGCTGTGTACACACGATCAGTTGCTGCCTTATCCCCTGCTGCTAGTGTGAGAGAGAGTGAGGATTAGTAAGGTTCGGTTCCTTATCAAGAAGGGGATTGGGGGGCCCTTTGAAATGGCCTTTCTGAGTCCAGAGGCTTGTTTGGTGCCTGCTCCATGGCTGACACACTCACCTATAAATAATGGTGGTGACAGGTCCCCTGTCAGCACCCGCTGATGGACGGCTCCTTCTCCTGCCATTACAGCCTTGTGACTGTGGGAAAATTAATTTAAGTGGTAGTTAATTTCTAATGAATTCCATTCAAGCGGCTAATATGGTCCCTCGGTGTTATGGTAACCTTCACGGATCATTGCATTATGTAAATAAATTCTACTTTATGCTGGTTTATTAAAAAAAAAGAGAGTAAAGATTGGGAAGTCTCAGAGAGTGACACAAACAACCCACAGTGGCTGGAAACTCTTTAAAGGGAAATAAAAGTCCCTCTGGAGCCTGCCCAGGAAGGGGGCAGCCACAGAGTGGCTGGAATCATCCATTTCTTGAGATCTGCACATACATCTCTCCCCTCCCTGAATCCATGTAGTTTACGTTGTATTCCAAAGGGAGGGTTTCTACATTAAGCCACAGTGAACTTGTCCTGTACCTTAGGAAGTCTTGATTTTAACACCTAGATCAGGGGTGCCTAGTCAGGGCTCACCCTAGATGTAGGAGGAAGGAGCTCGGCTTCAGGTCACACGTGACAGAAGAGAAAAGTGCCACCAGGAACGAGGCCTTGGCATCTCTGTGTAATGAATGTGGATTGTATAGTTTGAGGTATGTGGTGTGTGTGATTGTATGTAGTGTGTAATGCGTGTGGTGCAAGTATGCCTGAGGCAGCCTTGGGAGGAGCAGCAGACCATCTCTCCCTAGGGAGAGAGGCAGCCCAGTTCACAGCTCATGGATAGGAGACACACAGGGTCCTTCCTGGCTGGTACTGTACACAGAGAAGCTCTTAGCTCTTGAAACAAAGCCAGTCTGAGTCTTCATTCCCACCCATGTTCCGGCTATCCCCAGTCTCCCTCTGCTCTGCTCTTCAGCCCTTCATTCTTCATTCCTGGAAGCTGCTCAGCTTGGTGGCATGTGTAGCACCAAATACCTTGATACCCTGACATTTTTGTCCTGGCCTGCTATAGCTCCTAGCCTCTCCTTACCTAGACATGCCTCTTTCACACAGATAATACTGTCTCTTCTTCTTCTTGGAATCTTGTAGTCCAGATTTTTTAAGACTGCTCATTCTGTTTTCATCTAATACAGTATTCGGACTACCCAGAGAAGGTCCTTGAAACAGTACTTGCCGTGATGGGTGGTGGCCTAACAACAGCCGGTCTCATTCAGAGTCTCAGTCTTCCACAGCCATAGATAGCCTCATAAAGCCTTCTGTGTCTTTGTCTGATCTCTGCCACTGTCTGAAGACCTTCCTCAGTTCCTCCCCCTCTCTGCCTAAATAAGTATACAATCCTCAGCCAAGGGCTGCAAGAACACATACATCTGTTAACATTGACAAGAAACAGTGAGATTGAGTCCCAAAAAAGTTACCTCATAATGTTATAAATACGTTTACAGGTTTGTATTAGGTCTCATTCATAGTTTTCTCAGGCCACATATGGCCTGCAGGCTGTAGTGGACTCTCAGGGACGCCAATGTTCTGCTGAGATGTCAGGGAGGCAACATGCTGAAGGGCCAGTTGGGAGCAGTGCTGATGAAGCATCAGGTCTGAGAGGAGGGCACGAGTAGCATCAGCTACTGTACTGGCTGGGTTTGTGTGCCAACCTGACACAGGCTGGAGTTATCCGAGAAAGGAGCCTCCCTTGTGCAAATGCCTCCATGAGGTCCAGCTATAAGGCATTTTCTCAATTAGTGATCAAGGGGGGAGGGCCCATTGTGGGTGGTGCCAACCCTGGGCTGGTGGTCTTGGGTTTTATAAGAAAGCAGGCTGAGCAAGCCAGGGGAAGCAAGTCAGTAAAGAACATCCCTCCATGGCCTCTGTATCAGCTCCTGCTTCCTGCCCTGCTTGAGTTCCAGTCCTGACTTCCTTTGGCGATGAACAGCAATGTGGAAATGTAAGCTGAATAAACCCTTTCCTCCCCAACTTGCTTCTTGGTCATGATGTTTTGTGCAGGAATAGAACCCTGACTAAGACAGCTAGTGAGACGCCTGTTTGTCTGAAGGTGCCAAAGGGTGGGCTGGCCAGTGTCCAGCACCCAGTGCAGGCAGAGGTTTATTGACAGTCTCTTGGTTTTCACGTTTTCATTTGGCCTTTAGAGCCCACAAGGTCCAGTCAGAACAATATGTAGCTGTTCCAGGGAAAGGACCTAATGTAAGGAATCTTTCTACACATCTTACTCAAAGAATTAAATGCTTTTCTGGGAAAACCAGGTCAGTAAATTAAGGCTTTAAAAATTTAAATTTAGGTAAAGTACAGTATTTTAAGACTTAAATTTTTCATCGTGGCAAAAGTAAAAATTGACTAACCAATGAAAGGAAGTAAAGTGTGCTCCCATCAGACCTCTGAAGCGTGTTTCTGCCACACTCAGGATGGAAAGGCCTGGCATGGCCACCTGCAAGTGTTCCTGCTGACTGTAGGTATGAGGTTAGTGTAACTTTGATCCTAGTGGCAGGACCCACCAACTCCATCTTGTCAGTGTGACCAATCAGAGAACTAGAATCTGGGGTCTCTCCAGCCTGTGTGAACTGAGGAAGCAGACCTGACACTGGAACTCTAGAAGCCAGGTCCTAAGATGTTATGTCTGCCCTTACTCCCTGCTCATCCTGGAAGCTGGTGGGGCAACTTGAATCTTCTGTGCTGTGAGCAGCCTCAGAGGTGTCACTGTCACTGGTATGTCCAGAAGATAAGACTACAGCTAGTGCCCTGAAGATCAGACAAACTGCCTCACTGAGCTCTTCCCAATGACTCCAAACTGTGTACCATGAGAGTTGCCCAAGAGGTGAGCTTAGCATCTTCCACTTCTTCCAAATTGCCACAAGTGTTTTCATACAGACAGAAATGTTACCCCAACCCTGGCCCTGCCTGTAGCTAGACGTCAGGGTTAATGAGTTAGGCTATTCAAAGGTTTACTTATTTCTACTGGAAATGACTTCTACTGGAGAATTCTGGAAATAAAAGGGTGACACATGTCCTGTGATAGTTTATTTCTTCACCTTCAGTGAAATGAGCCAGTTCAAACCAGATTATATTCAAGGCAGGTTTACTGGGAAGCTGCTCTCAGGTGGGTGAGTTCACTAGCCACAAGGACTAAGGCCAGGAAGGTCACCATGGGGAAAGTGGAGGAGGGGGAGAAAGAAAGGTGTGCCCATGGGGTGGGGTGGGGGGTGGGGGAAGAGAGAGAGAGACAGAGAGAGAGAGAGACAGAAAGAGAGAAAAAAGGAGGAAGAGTAAGAGGAGGAGTAAGACCAAAATGTTTGGATTATATAGGGAGGAGTCCCTGGGGGAAGAGTGGCCCAGCCCCTGGGCTGGAGGGTTCAGGGTTGGGGGGTAGGGTATGACAGGGGACTGAGGGATGCTGGGAGAACCTGGAGGCCAGGTCTGCTTTGATATGTAAAATATGCACCTCGGTCCCTTGTCCTGGGGCCTGAAACCAATTGTCCTGTATCACTAATACAGTGACAGGCACACACCAAGGGTCTGCTGCATGCCACATTCTTCTGACTAACATAGTTTTGAAACTTATAATTTCCCATCTTACAGCCAGGGAACGGAGGCACCCAGAGCAGAATGTCACACAGCTGAAAATGGTGGGGTTGGGATTCACCTCTTAGCTGTCCTGTTGCACATTAGTGCCTCCCAAGTCCAAGAGGCAGAACTAAAGTGACCAGCATGGAAGGGTGCTTACAGCCAGGCTGGTCCAGTCACCCTGGCCCATGGTCTTTTGCTGGCTAAGTGGGTTCCTGCTCCTCACCTCCTGCTGGCTGGGCCCATCAGAAACTTACTGCAGAGTTCAGGACTGTAAACCATCAGCATGTGATATGTGAATGATGAACCCTAGAACTTGCTTCACACTGTCATTTGTGCTCGGTCCTATTAAGGTGCCATTTGTTCTCCCTGTGTCCTCAGACTCTCTTCCAGTCTTCAGGTTCACATATAAGCTTGTATATACCGTTCAAAAGGCAACAGATCACAGCACATGGTTTCTCTGTCTCCCTTAAAAATAACATTATTGCCAGGACCTCTTTTCAAAGCCTTGTCTGGAGGATCTCTGCTTAAACCTTCTTGCTTAGCAACTATCAGACCTAGTGCTGTGAGCACTTCTCAACAGCTATTTTAAGATCCCAGGAAAAGGCAATGGTTATCTCCTGTAACTACCTATTGAAACTATCTCTGAATTCACAGTACTCCAAGAAAATGATAGAGGGTACCAGCAGCTACCAGGTATAATTCCTTACAGGGGACAGCAGGTTCACAACACTCGACATCAGTCACAGGGCCACAAAACATGCTAGTCTGGAATCAGTTGGTAGACTACACCAGGTGAACCTGAAGTTCAACAGATTAATGGGACTTAGAACCACAAAAAGGCATAGTGCCAAAGACCTATTCCAGGAGAAACATGAACCCCGGGCCAGCTTTTTAAATATTTATTTATTTACTTACTTACTTATTAAGTACACTGTAGCTGTCTTCAGAAACCCCAGAAGAGGGCATCAGATATCATTACGGATGGTTGTGAGCCACCAAGTGGTTGCTGGGATTTGAACCTAGGGCCTTCGGAAGAGCAGTCAGTGCTCTTAACTGCTGAGCCATCTCTTCAGCCCTCAGGCCTGATTTTTAATAGTGACAACTGCAATATTTGAAAAATTGCTGGTGTCCTAGCAGTCCCTGCAGAAGCCAGCATGCTCTGTTACCTTCTTTGAACTGAAAATGTACTAACCTTCTGAAAGCATTGTTTGGTGGTAATAAAGAACACTACTCCAGAGTGTACGAACAGTCATGACAAACATTTTTAATTGGTATCCAAAAGACATTTCTATGTAGACAAGTTTTTCCTTGAGTAAAGATGGGATAATTGATACATAAGAACATCGTTTGTTCTTAAATTGGGATTGTTGCACACCCGACAAGAGCCTTTTGGCTCAGGCAGCCTCTTAAAGCACTTACAATCTGCTGCATATGGTAACAAATGGCAGAGAGGCAGAGGCAAGAGTTTCTCTCCAAGTTTCAGGTCAACCAGGGTTACCGAGCCAGACCTTGTCTCAAGAGATAAAGCTGGCTCTGTATTCCTGCTTCATACACAGTTATTTCAGCCGCTCTGGTCTGATTAGCTGTGAAGGAATTGGGCTACGATGTGGGGAAAGGGGGTTCAACAACGCCCTAAGACCCATGGATCTTAAAGAATGCTTAACGTTTATTTTTCTCTGATAAGGTGAAATGAATTTTCCATGGGCACTGCTTGAAGACAGGGGCTACATTTGTCGCTGTTTATGCTTGGGGTTGGTCTTACAGAGGACAAACCAGCGCCCACGCCTCTTCACCTTGTAGCAGTCTTTACAGCGCTTCTTGATGACACCCTTGGTTTTGAAGCCCAGCGAGGGCAGCAGGGACGGCAAGGGACGGCCACAGAGAATTGAGCGCACCTCTGCGCAAGGTTTGGAGCTTGGCAATGTCCCCAGCAGGAACGAGGAGAAGGCTCGGGGCTTCACCGCGAGGCGACTCAGGTGCAGGAACGGGTCCACCACCGAAGCCACCACGCTCCGTACAAGCAGGGCGGCCATGCTGTGCCCAGACCTGGGGGGAGAGAAGCGTGGTCATCCTGTGCTGTACGTCTGCCTGTCCCTAGGCCCTCCCCCATCAAGGCGACCTGGCGTCAGAGGTCAGAGCACACTTGCCAGGGTTGCACTCCGGGATCCGCGTCTCTATGTGCTCAGGCCTGCGCACTCCCGAGAAGCCACAGATTCCGGAGGCTCAGCCAGGCCAGGGACCCCGCCCGCACTCCCGGCCAGCAGCTCTGGCACCACCTCTGCCTGCCCCCATGAAACCTGGGACCCACACCTGGGAAGGGGTGCCACCGGCGGAGAAGTCTGTAATCAACTTCGGGCGCGGGCTAGCTAAGCTTCCGCGTCTGCGCAGTGAAGTGGGACGCCACCGCCAGGAAGAAAGATGGCGCAGGGTCACGTGGGAATGACGTGTGTGGTGCAGAGGACGACTAAGGAACAGATAAAGCCTTCCTTGTCTCAGTATTCTTTATCCGGAATCCTGCACTCTAAGCTCTGCCTCTGCAGATGCTGGGACCACTACGTAGTGGGAAGACCGGTGCCCATGGGACAAGGAAAAAAAAAAAAGGAAGAAGACAGAAAAAAGCAGATTACTATAAAAGAAACTGCAAACAGTGAATATATTGGAAACAAAACAAAACCCAACATTCAGACAAAATGTACAGGTCATATGTTTACATTAAGACACGTTCCGGCAGACATGGGAAAGGCCAGAAGAGCAAGTGCAGACACTAGTTAAGTCCCTACCTGCAAACTAGGAAAAGCAAAAAGGAGTGTGGAAAGACCTACATACACCATTACCGATTTCTACAGTTAATTTCCATATATATGTGTGTATATACAGTTAATTCCCATATATAGGGCTTCTACAGTTAATTCATATATATTGGATTTCAGGTGGTTGGTAAACCTACCCATCTTATTTTTATGTATAGCAAAGTAGGTTGTCAGTAAGGCTACTGTAGCCCTCTCTCCCAGTCTCACCCTTCACACTAAGCATCTATAGGAATACTTTGAGTTCCAGCCAATAGATGACTGTGAGCATCCACTTCTGTATTTGCCAGAACTCAGGGCCCCTAATGAAGGAGCTAGAGAAAGTACCCAAGGAGCTAAAGGGGTCGGCAACCCTATAGGAGGAACAACAATATGAACTAACCAGTACCCCCCAGAGCTATGTCTCTAGTTGCATATGTAGCAGACGATGGCCTAGTTGGCCATCAATGCAAGGAGAGGCCCTTGGTCTTGCGAAGATCATATGCCCCAGTACAGGGGAATGCCAGGGCCAGGAAGCGGGAGTGGGTGGGTTGGGGAGCAGAGCGGGGAGGGTATAAGGGGGCTTTGGGGATAGCATTTGAAATGTAAATAAAGAAAATATCTAATAAAAAAAATGCCAGAGCCGGGCGTGGTGGCGCACGCCTTTAATCCCAGCACTCGGGAGGCAGAGGCAGAGGCAGGTGGATTTCTGAGTTCAAGGCCAGCCTGGTCTACAAAGTGAGTTCCAGGACAGCCAGGGCTACACAGAGAAACCCTGTTTCCAAAACAAAACAAAACAAAATGCCTAAAAAAAAAAGGAATAAAAGGAAAAAAAAAAGGACCCCAGAGTTCTATCAGTTTTAAAAATACTATGGGTCAGAGAGATGGACTGAGAGTCACAAGTGCTTTCCATGCAAGTCTGTAGACCCCACTTCAGTGCCTGGAACTCACATGGAAAAAGAGACTGGCTTCCTCCAACCTCCACATGTGCTCTGTGTATGAACTCACATGTGTGTGAACTCATACACAGACAGGGGGTGCTAGAGTTTAAATAGAGACTTAGGGCTGGAGAGATAGCTTGGTGGCTAAGAGCACCTGCT
Source organism: Mus minutoides (assembly GCA_902729485.2). Taxonomy (NCBI): domain Eukaryota; kingdom Metazoa; phylum Chordata; class Mammalia; order Rodentia; family Muridae; genus Mus; species Mus minutoides. Next base: position 324,796 of record LR749504.1, on the reverse strand, counting down.
GCTCTTGCAGAAGACCATCCTTCTGTTCCCAGCACCCACACAACTACTCAAATGGACTGTAACTTGACATGTCTGGAGATCCCTCTGCCCTTCTCTTGGTACCAGGTAACCACACACATGGCCATATATAAATGTATACACTCATACATATAAAATAAATCCTTTAAAAAGCAGGAGAAAGAGACAAATCTGCAGGACAGGGTGTGATGATATAAGCCTGAAATCCCAGCACTCCAAAAGCTGAGGCAGGAAGACAGTGAGTGCTAGGTTAGCCTGGGTTACAGAGCTTAAGGCTAGCCAGGGCATCTTAGGCCCACATTTATTGGAGCATTTTTCAACTTTGTGAGGCCTTTGTCCTTGTGTCTAAGGGCCCTCTCTGGTCACCCCTTTTGTCTTCAGACTCACCTAGTCCTTATGCTATGGCACAGAAAGGTAGATACCAGGTCATTAACCTCCAATCCTAGCCAAGAGATCCCAAACAACACATCCTAGCTTCTGGCACTTTCTCGGAATTAGTGACCCGGCCCTGCTCTGAGTCTGGCGTCCCACCTGTCTACCTCTGAGCAAAGTTGTTCACTCTACTTTGGGGTTTGACAGTATATGTCATTCCGAGGGAGGTTCGGACTCAGAGTCAAATGAGACAGGCAAGGCCAAAATAGTCTCCTGAGTTACAGACTACGATTTGCATCAGGTCTTTTCTACATAGCAGAGCTTTTCCGGACAGCTTTCCAATGCTGGGTAAACTCCCTCGCAGTCTAATTGGAAACTGAACTACTGCTGCGTTGCAAAAATGCACAGAAATCTAACTTTTCCACACCAACATACAGGACCAGGAGAGTTGACTGCACAAACTGTTTCTTCTGCTGAACAACTTATTTCTTTACTCAAAACAAAACAAAACAGAAAACAAAAACAAACAAATCCACGGAAAATCTGCATTTTCTCCATTGGCATAAAAGTACACACAGCACATCTCCAGTTTCCGCCCCCCCCCCCCCCTTTGTCACACAAGTAACCTTTGAACACTAATCAGGTAAGCCACAGCTCCGCATCCTAGCCAAGTCCACCACCAGCCCCGCCAGCCGCTCAGCCACAGGACGAAATAAGTTCCACAAGTACTCCCCGCCGACTGCTGTGCGCCTGCGCCGGCGCTTGGTACGACGCGTGGGGTCAAGGGTCACGGGCAAGATGGCGGCAGCACTGACCTTCCGCCGGCTGTTGGCTCTCCCCAGGGCTGCGCGGGGTTTCGGGGTTCGAGTGTCGCCGAGCGGGGAAAAGATCACGCATACCGGCCAGGTAACGGCCGCGCCCGCCATGCCTGGAACCCAAGACTGACGGTAGCAGGGAGCGCAGCAAGGTGTGCTTCTGCCAGGCTAGCGCGCGGCACTACTGGGCTCACCTTGGGGGTGCAGCCCGCTGCCCAGCTCCGGTTTCTAGCAGGTGGCTTTCGGTTGGGACTTGAATCTCCTCATTCTTAAGGCCATATCTTTATATTAAGTTCAATGTTTTAACAAATGGTTGTGTTTTGGACCTGGCACTAGGGACTGAGGTACATATTTTACACATCAAAGGAGACCTGGCATGCAGGTTCTCCCAGCATTCCTCAGTCCCTACCTGGTGTTCCAGCCCAGGGCCTGGGCTGCCCTTTCCCGAGAGGATCCTCCCTATATAATACAGGCATTTTAGTTTTTCCCACCCTGTCTTTTTCTCCTCTCCTTGAGCACAGTCCCTTTCTGCCCCCCTCCCAACCCCTTCTGTCCCCATGGTGAGTTCTCAGGCCTCAATCCTTGGGGCCAGTGAACTCACCTGAGAGCGGCTTCCCAATAAACCTGCCTTTAATATAATTTAATGTGTGGCTTGAATTGGCTCATTTCACCGGTGGAGAAATAGCCTATCAATAGTGTATAAAGCAATACTAGCGTTCGTTCAATATAATAGTGAACCAAAAAAAATGAGAAGCTGTGTCTGCTGAAATGAAATCTGGCCTGTTGGAGTTGGCTACTTGTGAAGGTAGGAGCTTTGTGTCCAGTCCGCACTCCAGTCTATCATCCCCATGAGACTGTTTAGTACAAGTTCATTTTGCCTCTTAGTGGGTCAGTCTCCTCATCAATGCGTGTAGGCCATGGGGAACATGGGGAACATCATTCTATAGTATTTTCCATCAATATTATGTGACTTCATTTAGAATAATAGATGGCTTTTTTTTTCCAGGTGTATGATGAAAAAGACTACAGGAGGATTCGTTTTGTAGATCGTCAGAAAGAGGTAAGTGAAAGATAGAGGAATTCGTAAAACTTAAGCAGGTTGAGCAACGCTAATGTCGGAAGTGTATTGAGCACTACTGTACCACAATGAATCCTGCACCTGACTTGGGTGGTAGATTGTAATGAAAAGACAGACACAATTGAGGTATTGCATAAAAATACCTTCAAGCCCTGTATGAGGTGTAAAGAAACAAGTGGATTTCATGTTTGTGCTCGGGCCCATTTTTGAGGTAGCTTGTGCTCCTTAAAGTATTTGAGCTTTGAGGTAGCTCTTTCGTATCCTCAGTCCCAGGCTGCTCCTGGAAGTGGTACTAAGTGTGTACCAGCTTAACAAGGAAAAAGCTAAAGAAATCCTCACATATCACAACCGCCCTAGAAAACCCAGAGTCCTAAGTATAAATTGTGTCAACTTTTTTTTCCTTCCTCTCAGACTGTAAAGCATCTTGGAACAGTAGTTCAGATTTTCATAAGCATAATCTTGTTTCCAGTCTGGTACTTGCCATAGCATTTTTTTTTTTTTTTTTATTGCTGAGATAAAACACCATGACCCCAAAGCGGTTGGGGACCAAAGGGTTTCATTTTATAACTCTCAGGTCGTATTCCTGAGGGAAGTCAGGGCAGGAACTTGAGGCAGGGACTGGTGCAGAGACCATGGAGGAGTGCTGCTTACTGGCTTACTCTCCATGTTTGCTCAGCTTGTTTTCTTATGGCACCTAGGACCACCATCCAGTCCAGGGGTGGCATTGCCCACAGTGAGCTAGGCCCTCCCACATCAATTAGCCAAGAAAAATGCCACAGACCTGCCTCAGGCTAATCATTGGAGGCATGACCCTGGAATATGTCAAGTTGAAACTAGCCAGCACACTATCTCTTAGATTAAAGGAAGACATACTATTAAAATGTACTCTTCTGATGACTTTTTTGAGGTAAGATTTTTGTAGCTTTCATCAAATTAATTGTGCCATGCGATCCCAGGCTTCTAGCCAGTAGATTGAGTGTCCTACACTGGGAAAGGTCATTTACTTCAGACACATGTAACTATCCTGCTAGGGAAAGAATAGAAGGCTGTGTGTGGTCTCCTCTGCCTATGTAGCCCAAGTTTCTCTGTGATGTTTGCATCTATAGCTCCTGGTTTCTTCCTTGTAATATGGTAGTTCATGGTCTGTCCTCTGTGGTTCCAGAATTGTTCACCTTCCATGTCTGCCTTCAGTCACACTCTTTACCTTTACAGTCAGCCTGGTGGTGGCTCAGTGTTTCCCTGCCCTCTCGGATCTTGGCTACATTGTTGTCCCAGTGTTTAGTTTTTGAGTTCTATGTAGCAGACTCACTGCTACACATTAGTTATCTGTAAGGTTATATTTTCAAGTTTCAGCCAGAATCCTCATGCGCCTAATGAATAAGAGGCACAGATATTTGTACTCTGTCCTTGCTTATACTGCAAGAAGGATCCTGAAGTCCACCCCAGGTTCAGTAAAAGGGTGCTGGGATTGGTTCTAATGTCTGCCAGCAGAGAGAGCGAGAGGGAGGGGGGACATGAATGTGTCCATGCATGAGTGCGTGCATGTGTGGTGTGTCTGCATTAAGTGGGTGAAAGTCAGTGAACTTATATGCTAGCACAGTTTTGAGGTGAGTGGCATAGGCTGCTACTTCTCAAGTTCAGTTTTCTCATTTGTAATTTTGAGTGTTTTTCATAGAGTTTGTCACTGTAGGTGTCCAGGAGATGGATTGCCTTGGGAGTAGCGACCTCTGCTCTTAGTGTGGCAGGACACATCTCTGTTTACTTTTAGGTGTGCTGTATTCCTTTGCATGTGCTCCTGCCTAGTGTCCTTCAGTGTGGTGTCAGATCCTGCTGCATACAACCTCCTGTCTCCAGAGTGGTGTTGAGAACAGGATAATTGAGATTACTATCATGACAGTTATTTTCTATAGCTAACTGCAAATGTGACATTGGAAGTTGGACACTAATGCATATTGAGAGGATGGGCATGCTCCATGGCTTTTATTTTGCAGTGTGCTCCTGGAGATGGGGAGGTCTGTCCCAGCAGAAGTGCCAACAGGTGTCCTGGGCATGAACAGATGCTGTTATTGAGGGTGCAGCTGGACTCCACATCCTCACTTTGCCAAGTGTCTTGTGGCAGGACTGTGGGTCAAGCAGCTGTAGAGCAGATGTGTCCTGAAGCCCTGAGCATGGTCTCCAGCGTCACTGTCTTTGTGGTTTCTGGGTAGCATGGTAGAAGGTCACAGGGAAGTTTAAAGGTAAACGGAAATGGTGGAGCCAGTGTGGTTGGACAGAAACACTGCTGACAGGGAGCTGGCCTGTTCCTGCCCTGATGGGTGGTACTCAGACTCACTAGTGTCCTGGTACAGCACTGTCTGTCTGGGTGCATATTTCTTTGGTGAACACTTGTTTGTTGGGTGATGAGGAGGCATCTACTCAGGCATTCTGTCTTTAAACACAAATTCCCAGTTCGTGGGTAGTTAAAATATTTATTTATTTTAGTCTTAGCATTTTTTTTATCCTTTTGGAAGTGCTGGGGTGGAACTTAGGTGCCTTTTTTTCCATACATGTAGTAATCAGTAATGTTGTAGGCCTTTCCATGTACCAGGTAAGTGTTGGGCCTCTGAACCATACCCATAAGAGACTACCACTATCCCTGTAGGTCTGCAGAAGAATGCATGAGTCCCACATACTCTCTTTCTGATGGCTGTGCTGGGCCTTACAGAGTTGGTGAACCATGTTGGAACCTGAGTACTTACTCAGCTCTCATTTTCAGAGGGCTACCCAGATGCTGCAATTCTACATCTGCACTGAAGGATGTGCTTTCTCTCCCCTCAACATTCTCGGACTTGAGTTCCTCTACTTCTAGTCTGACTTTTATCAGTCATAGGTTAGAAAATAAGCTGTATCTGGATTTGATTGGGGGCTGTGGATCACAGGATACTGGATGGTTGGACCAGCTCTGCTAGAAGGCTGGGATGCGTTTGCGGGGATCCTGGCTGGCCGTGACCTGAGGGTGTCAGTGCCTGTCTGGGACTCAGGATCCCTGTCTTAGGTGTATCTTCACCCTGAGAGGATGTATCAGTGCTTCTTACCTTGTAAAAAAAGGGTCAGAGCTCAGGCTTGATAGCCTAGAGCAGATAGTACTCTGGGACCCCTGTATGAGGAAGAGGAAGAGTTGTTATTTGATTGTCAGGCATGTACTGACAATAGTATTGTCCTCTCGAGGGTTGTAGTGACAGCAATCTTGCCCACAGTTGAGGACTTTTTGCTGTCTCTGGTGTCATACTCAGGGCTGCTATGCTACCATGTTTCTTGCTAGTATGTTTCTCCCTGTAGGAGCTCAGGTTTTCACCTCTGGGGTTGGTGGGCATCCAGTAGTCACCGACAAGAAAAACACAGAAGGTCAGGGAGCCCTGATTTCTCTGAGCTGCTGTTGTCTCAGCTCCTTAGAAGGCAGGCATCACTTAACAGTTTGAAACTAAGGGGTTGGGCCAAGTATAGGACACTTGAGATTTGAGTCTGTTGTGCACATCTCTGTGTCGATTTTCTGTTGTCAAGGTTGAGAAACAGACTTCCTAAGGGTCAGACTCTCCTCAGAGACATGACCATAAAGTAGCCTGAATTTGAAGGCCATAGCCAGTCAGAAATGCTGGTGATAAGTCAGGATCTCAGAGGGCGGTGTTTATTAATAAATTTATAACCCCCACTTGGGGCCAGTGGCGTAACTTCTCTCCAAGGCAATTGTAAATTCCAACAGCCCAGGCCAAAGCTGAATGTCATACACAGGGTTGGAGCCTGCTGTGGGCACTGCTCCACTTGTGCCTGTAATTTACAGGCTACACACATATGTACACATGGTATCTGAATGATAATTGACCCAAGCTTTGAGTTAATTTTACACTATAGCCTTCTACTCAGGGAACTCCCACCTCGCAGCATTGGGTAGTTATCCTGGTGTCATGAAGCCTCAGCTGTACATTGATTTCCTAACATTCTGTCTTATGTTTAGTAATTCCATCCTCGTGTGAAATAAAGGAACATACTCTATAGGAAGCCAGATTGTAGTCAAATGAACCTGACCCCAAGTGTCCTGCTATGCTAAGCCAGCTGGCCGTTGAGAAGAAAATGAAAGAATGGCTTTCAAGTTTCACTTCACTCCCATGTAAAGGACACACGTCACAATGTTATACAGCTTAGACACTGTGACAATCTGCGACAGTCCTTCCTGGTGGCTTTCTCTGGTGCCCCAGCAGTGCGTTTCCCCACTTGTCTCGGGTGGAAGAAGCAGGGCGGGGCCTGGTTGAGCAGTGTACACTTGATGTGTGGTTGGGGTGTTCACCACCCGGGCTCTTTATATTCCTGCCTTGAGCCAAGTCCCAAGGAGCAGATGTTAATCATGGGAGGCCAGGGCTGCCCTGGAGTAGTGATTAAATGACAGGAGGGCAGGCACCTGTCAGTCACCAGCGTGGAGGTGTCAGCTGTCCTTCCCACAAGGAGACGGCCAGGCATCGCAACTGCCCTGATGGATTCCTGTGAGTTTGTTAGTGTGGCCTTTGTGACATGCTGTCACCTTTGCAGATGCATAGGCTTTGCACTGTGGGGTTTTATTTGTATTGTTGCTGCCTTTACCACAGAGCGCATAGAACACGCAGCCTTTCCTAGCTATTCTAGATGCTTGTGTCAAGGAGCGCCTGTCACGGGGGACTGTGATCACAGAGGACTGTTCATAGGGGACTGTTATTGCAGAGTATTGGGTTCATGGGGCACTGTTCACAGAGGACTGTTCACAGGGGACGGTGTTATGGAGGACTGTCTTCATAGGCAACTGTGTTCACACAGGACTGTGTTCCTGGGAACTGTATATGGGGAGCAGGGCATGTTGAATCGCTGCTGGAGAATATACCCAATGCCCCTTTGCTGCAGCACATATCTATTTCCGGTGTCTTCCATAATGTTTACAGTGCTGAACCACAAAGGGAGGCTGCACTAAGGGGTAATCTATAATTGATATGTGCCCTAAGCATATCTAAGCCTTCCCAGAATGTACATGTTTCTGTGAGTGTGGGTCTCAGGGATCTGGTGAGAGGAGCCAGTGTCCTATCTTTATGTCAGTGATGTTTTCCCTGCACTGCTTTCTGAGCCAGATTTGTAGATGTCACACCAAGCTTCCCACTCGCCCAGCCTGTGGGCTGTGATCTGACTGTACTGCAGAGAGTGGTATTATGGCTCCCTGTCTGTACCCCAGGAAGTGCAGGGGCTGAAGAGCCTTTGGTCCCAGAAGTGTGTGGCTTTTTTGCTGCATCTTAAGGCCACTCTGGTAAGGTTCAAGATGGGAGATTCACAGACCTTTCCTGCTTATCGCCAGTATACAGGCCCAGCATGTGTGAAAGTGACACAGGGTCTTGCTTATAGGCCCGATAAGCATGAAGGATTGATAGGCAAAAGACATGAGGTCTTTCACAGTAAAGGGATGTGGGGTCCTCTCACAGGCCTGCTGTGTGTAAAGGGATGTGGGGTCCTTTCACAGGCCTAGCATCTGTGAAGGGATTTGGGGTCTGCTCACAGGCCTGGTGTGTATAAAGGTTGCATGTGCACAGTCAGAACAGTTTGTAGCATGCAGATATTGTGCAGTTCTCTCCCTGTACATGTATAGATGTTGGGACTCCAGTGTGCAGTTTTGGAGTATTACCTCTAATCTTGGTGGTAGGCTGTGAGGCAGTCTTGTGCAGCCATAGCCTTGTCTAGTCTCTGGACTTTGCCCCTGTAGGTTTCATGCTAGGATGTGTGAGTCATTTTGAAAAATGAGAAAGCTATGAAATGGAAGGAAAGGGCTCAGAGTAAAACCTAGGCTGATGAGAAACCTGGTAAGAGAGGTACTGGTTATTCACTACTCAGTAATCTATCTGAGTGATGGAGAGAATGCAACAGGGATACGAGTGGCCAGAGCGGAGTAATTAATTGGCGAGACATACATAAGCATCATTAAGTGACCATGCTACTTACTTTTGCAGATAAATTGCAGGAAATTTTAACAAATGGATAATTCTGTAGGAAAATAGTTTACCACAACTGACCCCAGAAATGTAGGACTAAGTTAGACCAGTATCCATAAAGAAGCAAAGTGTTGACATGTCCATGTAACACCGGGCCCTGATGGTTTCATAGGTGGATTCTGTCTATTGCTTTATTTATGAGTAGATAGCATGGTTGAAAGCTTTGAGATGCTTGACTAGTGAACACAGACAGTGCTACAGTGGCAGCTGGTATTGACAGACATGGAGTCCAGAGGGCACACGACCCCAGAAGTGAATGACTCTGAGAATCAAGTTTAATAATAGTTAAAAAGAGAAAGGGGTGTGGGGACACCCATGGCCATAGACCACAGTAAAGAGCCACCATAGCTTCTTCCTCCTGGGCCTGGGGAACATAGATGCTGGTCACTGGTCAGAGTGGAATGGGATGGGGCTTTTGTAATCTAGACAAGTCTATTATGCTGTTTTACCTGTGTTCCATTATTGTTACCTGAGATCACATTCTGAGGAAGTGCACATGGCCCAGGTGGAGTGGTCACCTATACTCTGTTGTGTTTGGGAGAAGTGTGAGTGTGTGTGGGGAGAGATGGTATGAGACAGAGCAGGTGACACAAAACAAGGCCAAGTCCCAGCAGTTACTGGATCCAAGGAAGGACAAAGGGAGAATTCATCCTGTTTCCAAGCCTCAAAGTTTAGGATGCTATTCCATTGCAGGGACACATGCTGTGTGCCTGTCTGTGTTTAGTTGACACAATTGTGTTTTGAAGTATGTCATTGCTCATTTGACTTCGTGGATTTGGGTGGGTGCTGTACACATAAGTTGTGTGAAATTACAAAGATTTTGTGTTTGTCTGTCTCTTGTCTTTCCTCATTCTAGGTGAATGAGAACTTTGCCATTGATTTGATAGCACAACAGCCTGTGACTGAGGTGGACCACCGTATCATAGCCTGCGATGGAGGCGGTGGTGCCCTGGGCCACCCCAAGGTGTACATAAACTTGGTATGGAGTTATTATAAGCAGCTTACTGTTTGTTTGTGTTCACCTTCCCTCCCAGACGTCTGCACTGGCTCTCTAGGTGTTCAAGTTAACAGCCATAGCTCAAAGTTCAGCCTGCCTGGTGTTTTCATGAGAGTTTCTAGTTGACAGTGTATTTCAAGTTCAACCTGATTTTCAGTGTGCTGTCTAATTGGGATTTTGAGGTAAAAAGTATGAGATATTTCTTTTTGAAATTTTTCAGGACAAAGAAACAAAAACGGGGACGTGTGGGTACTGTGGCCTGCAGTTCAAGCAGCAGCATCACTAGTGTGGGCCGTGTCCTGGTCCTCTGACTCCCGTGGAACATCTCTGCGCTGGGTGTTCTGTGTGACCCACTGCTCTGTGAATGGTGTCCCTTGTTCTGAATAAAGGACATGTCCACCATGGACAGTGAGTTGTTTCTTCCTTTCATAGTGTCATAAAGCAAACATGAGCAGGAGCCACTTTGCTTCTGAAGTAGCCTCCCCTCCAGTGCTGGCTGCAAAGTGTGGGCACCAGCATCACCAGGGAAGGGCCCAGCAGCTGCCAGTTAGAAATCAACCTACTCCAGTCCCCAATAGTGTGCTCACGTCCCAGACTGCAGGCTGATATGGGCTCCTCAACTCAAGGATTCAGGAAACTCAAAGGAGGACATGCCACAAGACTGGATACTCAGGCACCAGAAAGGGGACAACTAAGCTAGTTCTGATTTTAAAAACTGTAGGATACAGTTGCCTTCTTATGTCTCTGCAAGTGAGTGGGGATGGGGTGGGGAAAAGGAGAGATGTAAGAAGGCATTTGTATCCTATTTCCCAGGAGAGAAAACAGGAAAAATCTAAAGCGTAGCAAGTAAAAGGAAACTTTTTGTTTGTATTCTTTAGTTTTTAAAATTAAACTACTTTATGTGTGGTATATGCAGGTGAGTATAATGCCTGTGGACACCAAAAGAAAGCATTGAGTCTCCTGGAGCTGGAGTTATCAAGAGCAGAATGGGCACTTAACCACTGAGCTATCTCTCCTGCCCAAAGTTTTAAGTGTTTGTTACTGTAATCTTGCATATGCACGATGTGCAATCTGACCATTCTCCCCCAGCTCTCAATCCTTACAAATCTTTTACGTTCCTGTCTTGTTATTCAGCCCACTGAGATTAACCAGGGTCATCTGTGTGACCATGGGCTTGGAGAAGTCTGCTGGGTCCCTATGGATACTAACTACATCATACTATATGGAAGACTACACAAGGCCATTGTAGCTGGCATGAGCCCTTGAGATGTCTGAGCAGAGGGAAATGCTGTGGTGTGGAAGAGTGAGTTGAATAGTTTCAATGCTTCCTGTCTGTGATGAAATAAGTCATGTCTTAGGATTTCTAATGCTGTGAAGAGAAACCATGACCAAGGTGACTCTTATAAAGGACACTGTTTAATTGAGACTGGCTTACAGGTTCAAAGGCTCAATCCGTTATCATCGTAGCAGGAAGCATAGCAGTGTGCAGGCAAATGTGCTGTAGAAGCTGAGAGTTCTACATCTTGATCCAGTGGCAGCCAGGAGGAGATTGTCTTCCACAAGCAGCAAGAGGATGCTCCTTCCATATACTGGGCAAAGCTTTAGCACAGGAGGAGATCTCAAAACCCTTCCCCACAGTGACACCATTCCTCTAACAAGGCTGCACCTCTTCCAATAAGGCCACACTTCCTAATAGTGCCACCTCCCATGGGCTAAGCATACTCAAACCACTACAAGTCATATGGGATCTCCAAAAATTAGGTCTGAGAATGCTAAGACCACTATTGGCGGAGTCCTTGAATCACCACCAATGGGTCTTTAAGTGTTCCCTGCCCACAGCCATTGTATATGCTAATCTGAGATGGTCATGGTTATGCATGGAGGCTGAGGTCTGTAAACTGACTGTATGAGCACTCCGGTGGTCATTAAGTCTGGTGTGTGAGAAGGGCTTGCTGGGAACACCAACTCCTAGCCAACACAGGCAGGGTACTGGAGTGAGCATGTGTGTGGAGAATGACGTGTGTTCAATCAAAATAGGAACTTTTGACTCGGTCTGTTTGATTCCAAGTGGATGAAATCTGAAAGCAGTTGACGTCAGCTATGCTCAAGTCAGAACAGACTTCAAAATCACTAGTCTGAAGAAAATGTCCTTGAATTTATGAAATTCTTGGGCAAATGGATATATCTGGAGGACATAATCCTTAGTGAGGTAACCCAATCACAAAAGAAGTCATTGGATATGTGCTCACTGATAAATGGATATTAGCCCAGAAATTTAGAATACCCAAGATACAATTTGCAAAACACAAGAAAATCAAGAAGGAAGACCAGTATGTGGATACTTCATTCCTCCTTTGAATAGGAAACAAAATACCCATGAAAGGAGTTACAGAGACAAAGTTTAGAGCTAAGATGAAAGGATAGACCATACAGAGACTAACCCACCGGGGGATCCATCCCATAATCAGTCACTAAACTCAGACACTATTGCATAGGACAGCAAGTGTTTACTGAAGGGACCCTGATATAGCTGTCTCGTACAGAGGTGGATGCTCACAGTCATCTATATGGTGGAACACAGGGCCCACATTGGAGAAGCTAGAGATAGAATCCCAGGAGCTGAAGGAGTCTGCAACCCTATAAGAGGAACAACAATATGAACTAACCAGAACCCCCAGAACTCGTGTCTCTAGCACCATATGTAGCAGAAGATGGCCTAGTCGGCCATCATTGGGAGAGCCCCCTTGGTATTGCAATCTTTATATGCCCCAATACAGGGGAACGCCAGGGCCAAGAAGTGGGAGTGGGTGGGCAGGGGAACAGGGTGGTGGGAGGGGGGAGGGAACTTTCGGGATAGCATTTGAAATGTAAATTAAGAAAATATCTAATAAAAAATTTGAAAGAAAAGAAAAGAAAAGAAAAGAAAAGAAAAGAAAAGAAAAGAAGAGAAAATGTCCTCACATACTGAGTGGCTAGATGGCCCAAGCAAGAGGCTCTGATTGGAAATCAGCACCCACTTGAAGGTTGTCTCTGGCTTGCCGATCCTCTGCTGGTCTCATTCCTCTGGTTTCATTTCTGTCTATTCTCAATTACTAGATTTTTTTTCCTCATTTATTTGCTGTGCTCTAACTTCCTCAGTTGGGTAATTTATTTTATCAGTGTGAAGCTTCTCTTTTTCTTATATTTAAAGCTATGCATTTCCCTCTAGTCTCAGCTTTAGCCACACCCCCCAACCCCTCCAGAGTCAAAGGTTGTCACTTCATTACACTCATTTATAAATGTGTTAGGCATGTGGATTTTCCTCTGTGTGATGGGACTTTAACTCAGGGCCTTGTACATGTTAGGTAGACACTCCACTTCTGAGCCACACCTTCAGCACCCAGTCTAAATACATTACAAATGTTACTTAAGGGTATCTTAGGTTACTATTGCTGTGATAAAACACCATGGCAAAAGCAAGTGATGAGGAACGGGTTTATGTGGTTAACACTTCCACAGCACTTTCTTTGCCAAAGGAAAGCAGGACAGGAACTCAGACAGTTCAGGAACCTGGAGGCAGGAGCTGACCCAGAGGCCATGGAGGGGTGCTGCTCACTGGCTTGCTCAGCCTGTCTTATAAAACCCAGTGCCACCGGCCCAGGGGTGTCCCCTTCCACAATGGATGGGGTCCCACATCATTCCTTAAATAAAATACACTACAGGCTAGCCTGCAACTGGATCTTACAGAGGCATTTTCTCAATTGAGGCTCCCTCTGCTCTGATAACTAGCTGTGTCAAGTTGATATGAAACCAGCCAGTACAAAAAGGAAAGGGCATGAGATACCTGGTGACCACTTGTGCTAATTTGTGTTATTGCCTCAGAATGTTCTCTGCATACTTTCAGCCATTTAAAATCAGCAAGGGGAGGGGGGAAATGATGTAATTATATTATACTCTCAAAGAGTAAAAATAAAGATGAATTAGGAAATAAAATCAGTAAGGTTTGTTTCACAGTCCACTAGGTGGCTAATTCCTAGGAAAGTCTTGTGCATATACACATAGATGTGTCTGGCCAGTCTCAGTGAGGGACCAGGACCTCTCTTCCCATCTCACCCTTTTCTTCCATTTTAGATTCATTTATTATTTAGTTAGTTTTATTTTAGTTTAGTTTTATGAAGACTATTGTTGTATTGTTGAGACTGCTTTCAGCTTCCTACCTAATGTCTTTTCAGTGACTGGCGTCATTGAGAGTTATGAAGGTTTTTTTTTTTTTTTTTTCCTGTAACACTGCTTTCAAGCCTGTTTTCCAGCCCTTAGCTTGACCTTCATTCAGACATTTTGACTGATAATATCTTCATTGTCAACCTGACAGGTTTAAAATGACCTACGAGTCACCTCTGATTCTCTGTGGGGGTATTCCCAGAAAGCTTTAACTGAGGAGAGGTGTGGGTGGCATCATCTCACGGGCCGAGTCCCCAGAATGAATGGAAGGCGGAGGGTGACAGGGCACCCCAGCAGCTGCTCCAAGTTCTTGCTGCTGCCTTGGCTTCCTGCCGTGGTGGACTGCACCCCCAGATTGCCAGAACTGCTTCCTTGAGTTGCTGTTGGGTCTGTTTCTATGGTGATGTCATATGTTTACTATGAGTGAGGTCTGGTAGGAGCATTGCCATCCAGTGGAGGTCCTTTGTCTCTTAGCTGGGGTCTTACCCATTCTCATCTGATGTGATCACGAACGTTCCAGTTTCAGTCTTCAGTCTTTTACTGCCTGGTTTGTCTCAGCTATTCCACAGTCCTGCTGCTTCTTTGAGTAGGAGAATTGTTTTATTATTCATGCTGGACACATCAAGAGAGAAAAGTCACATGCAAGCTGGAAAAAATGTTGGCAGCTTGCATGGTGAAAACATCCTGGTCTTCTGTGACATAGGACTACATGAGAGGTGGGCATGAGGGAAGTAGTGAAGGCACTGAAAGAAAAGGAGGCCAAGGTGTTGGGAGGCACAGATACCCATCTCTGGTGAGCTGGCATCAGGCTGTGCTGTGAGTTACATACCCGAAAGTTATGAAGACTTACACATAAGGATATCTGTGGAGGATTATTGGCAATGGGCAGATCAGATTAAAAATATAGTCTTGATTTGATTTCCTTGCTAATTCAATGAGATGACACAGAGGTGTAGAAACAATATGAGTCATTGTTGGCTAGAATATATACATGAATTGAGTGTTCAGAAAATGTAAAATGGCTCTGATGCTGGCCACTGCAGCCATTCTGCTCATGTGTGTTCTCATCTACAGATATATTTACTAGAACAGTGACTAGGAAATTCTGGGGATGGGGGGCAGTTATGTGTCTTTTTATACTATATGAGATTTTGATAGTAAATGTGACATATGAAAATACTGTTCCCATGAAAAAGATTTACAAAGAAAAAATATTTTACCAATTACTGAAAATTTTAGAGAAAAAAATTCACTGTGTTTGATCACCATGTTGACACTGTAGTCTGTGGTGGTGCCGTGCTGACAGTAGTGACCACAGGTCCTGGTAAACTTCACTCCTACTTCTGCATTGAACCATGCTCTGCTGCAGTCTTCCATCATGCCCTGCTGCAGTCTCCCACCATGCTCTGCTGCAGTCTCCCACCATGCTCTGCTGCAGTCTCCCAACATGCTCTGCTGTGGTCTCCCATCATGCCCTGCTGTAGTCACCAAGTGAGTGGAGAAGGAAACTATGCTCTCTGAGTATTCGAGTCACCAGATGTCTTCTTCAGATTGGCAGCAGTTGCTCTTGAATGCACACATATGTGTACAGCCATCACTACCAGCTATGAAATATCCCCAACACTGGAGAAACTAGGTAGATATGGCTAGTAATACTGAATTTTAAAACCATACCAGATTCTTTCAGCAAAGTCATTCTGGATCCCACTGAGTCACTGTTATGTTTTTATTGTTTGAGATTTTCACATATGCATCACATGTTTTGATCACTTACTCCTCCAATTCCAAGTTTATCTCCTATCATTTTATTTTTTTTTAAAGATTTATTTACTATTTTATATAAGTACACTGCAGCTGACTTCACACTCACCAGAAGAGGGCGTCAGATCTCATGGGTGGTTGTGAGCCACCATGTGGTTGCTGGGATTTGAACTCATGACCTTCAGAAGAGCAGTCAGTGTTCTTACCCGCTGAGCCATCTTGCCAGCCCCTCCTATCACTTTATGTGCTCCTATGCACTCTATTTTTAAAGCCATAGAGTCCACTTAGTGCTGCCTATTTTCGGGTGGGTGTACGACAACCTACTGGGATGTGGATAGCTTCTCAGAGGCTGCATCCCTGAAGAAAACTCCTTTCCCAGTAGCCATCCGTTCCCAGCAGCTCCTCGGCTAGGGTGGGGCTTTGTGACAACTTTCCTATCTATGATGATCTGGTGCAGCAGGTCTTCTGCACATAGTCACAGCTGTGGTGAGTTCACATAGTGAGTTCACATACGTAAAACTGCTTCACTAAACACCCACAACCTTACAGTCTTTCTGCCCCTTCTTCCTTGGTGATCTGAGTGAGGAAGTGTGATGTAGGAGCTCCATCCATAGTCTCTTATTCTCTGCACACCTTCAGGAGTCCCATCCATAGTCTTTTTTTTTTTAAGATTTATTTTATTTATTATATGTGAGTACACTGTAGCTGTCTTCAGACACTCCAGAAGAGGGCGCCAGATCTCGTTACGGATGGTTGTGAGCCACCATGTGGTTGCTGGGATTTGAACTTATCACCTTCAGAAGAGCAGTCGGGTGCTCTTACCCGCTGAGCCATCTCACCAGCCCACCATCCATAGTCTCTTATTCTCTGCATACCCACATGTGCCCCATTCATAGTCTCTTACTTTCTGCACACCTGCAGGAGCCCCATTTATAGTCTTATTGTATGCACAGCGACCAGTAGTGGGTCTTTATGTTAATTGCCATTTACTGCAAAATGAAGATTCTCTAATGAGGGCTGGGAATGAAGATAAGTACTAGGGAGCACTTTAACACTGTGTCCATTTAGTGGAAGAAGAGCAGTAACTTCTCCTCTGCTAGAGTCTGTGACCTACCCAACCACAGATTCTTGACCCAATTAATGGTGTCAGGCATAAATTCCTTCTTGTGTAATCGGCCTTAAATTTAATCAGAAGGTAGTTGATTACCCCTGTTGTTAGGGACATAACCTGTCAAGCCACAGAGTTCACAGATGGGTAAGATTCTCGATGACTTCTTCCCTGGTAGCCTGCAGAGCACCTTCCAGTACTATGAACCCCGTCAAGTAGGGACGATGCTTCCAGGTGAGTAGCAGCGGATTTCTCCGCTGTATGCCTGACAGTGTGGTGTCTTCAGCAATAGGGTCTTAACATTAAGTTCTGTATAATAGTTAACAGTGGTAATAACCTTTAATATTTGGGGAATTGTTATGTTTTGGGGCCTCATGACAACAACTTGAAAAGAGATGACCCATACTTGGCACTAGGCTTTTTATTTGTTATCTGTAGTATCACTCCCACATTATAAGGAATTCCAGTCAAACTGTGTGTGTGTGTGTGCGTGTGTGTGTGCGTGTGTGTGCATGTGTGTATATGTAGGTTCTACAGTCTCCTTCAAAGGTTTTTAGTATTAATTATTCTTCACTATATTCTGTTCTTACTCTGGTGTCTTAGTGTTCTTTTGATGTGATGAACAGTATGGTCATGGCACCCCTTATGAAAGGAAGCACTTCATTGTGGCTGGCTTACAGTTGTGCAGGTTCAGTCCATTGTCATCCCGGTGGGGAGCAGAGCTGAATGAAAGGAAGGAATTAAAAAGGAAAGGGTATAACTGGTTCTGGGTTTGTGCCAGATGAATGGATAAAAGAAATAAAAAGGAAAGGACAAGGCTTTTATGGTGGAGTAGAAATTTTATTATAGATATATCCACGCAAGCATTTCTTGGAATTTTTAAATTTTAGCTATTCTGACTAAGGGGGTATTAATTTGTCCTGAGAATCAATACTACATGCACGGTTAGAAAAGGGAAAGCTTGGGTCTCCCAGAGCATCCTGGTTCTGGCAAACATTCATTCTTTTCACCTTCTATCAGGACCCAACCTGAACCCAGGTGGCCAAACTCCTGGTGAAGAAGAATATGGAAGTGACCTTCACATTAGGGGCTACTCATGCAGAGCTTCTCTACGTGTGACATGTGCTCTACATGACACCAATGGGTTAGTAACAAACAGGGCACTTTCTGGAAATTGGTTCTTTCTAGAAAAGGGGCAACAGCTCCATCTGATAGACCAAGGCACACTCAAGCTACTTGTTTGCCCACAGAAGGTTTGGGAAGGGACAGAGCCAGCGAGGCCCTGCTGGGGATTCATGGTTCCTAGGTGTCTTTACCCATCTGCACAGCCTTACCTGAACATGTGCCTAGAAGCCACAGGCACACTTCTGATGCTGCACCGAGTTCACAGATGCTAGGCTTGGCCAGTGTTCTAATACCCTAAGGGTTACCTGCCTCCTGTACGTTCTGGGGATGGTCCCTCCATGGGCAGTGATAATACCCTGGGAGCTTGCAAGACAGACAGGAAGCACTTGGCCCAGAGCCCCATCTGACCATCCCTGATGGCATGACAGCCCCTGCCCCAGCTCATACACTGTCCTGGGTGGTGAGTGAAAAGTTGTCCTGGCAGGGCAGCAGCTCCTAGATAGGAGATCCCAGCCCTGAACAAGGGGCAGGATCTGAGGTCAGGGGACACTTCTCCAAGAATGTAAGGTGGGTGATGAGCAGGAAGCTTTGGATGCTGTTCTGACTTCTACCACCACACAGAACATTCTGGAAAATATCATCAGTCGTGGGATACGGTGCAAAGACAGGAATGTGGACTAATGTTTCCTAGAATGCTCTATTGCCTGGACACCCCAGCTCCCAGGCACAGGCCTTGATCCTTTCCCACCAGTCCCTGCAGGGAGCAGTCCTCCCAGGCACAGGCCTTGATCCTTTCCCACCAGTCCCTGCAGGGAGCAGTCCTCTGCATTTCCTTGGGTAGGTCAAGGGTGGCTCTGGGATGAGGCCAGGACTCAGGCCTAGCTGGCCCCTGCCTGTCCACCAGAGGGCAGTAATGCACAGCTGTCCTCTTGGTCTCGGTAACCGGGACCCCAGAGGCTGGGGTGCTGGGTCCGAGTCCTTGGAGATGACCACACCTGACATCGTGCAGAGGCTCAGAGTCTGCAGATGATACTGCCTTTGAAATCTGCTCTTGGGAACATTAGCAGATATTTAGACAGATATCTAAAAGCCAAGGGAAGCAAGGCTCTGTCTCCCCAAAGCAGGTGCAGCCTCTCAGTGAGCCCCTCCTCTAACATGACAGGCCTAAGGGAAACAGAAACCCTTCAAAGGTAGAATGAGCCAGGGTTTGAGTTCTCACCCCTGAGCAGAGCCTTGATCTTGCCCAGCTGAGGGCACGTCGGGCTTGGTGTGTGGGTGGCAGCCTCCCCTGAGGAAGAGGCAGGCGCTGAGCCCCCTGGCAGCTGTGGCTTTCTAGCCTTTGAGCTCCAGCACCTCCTCATCCATGACAGTGCACCAAGGAGGTGATCAATGAGGCTGCAGACTGCTGTGGTGGCCAGCGGGTCTTGCTGGCCACCGAGACAGAAGACAGCTCCCGGGGAGGAGGCTGAGAGTTCCGCCATGGTACTCTGGGCCTCACGCTCCCCTCCCCTCTCCTCGGGGGCCATTCTAGTATTACAGTGCTAATCCACCAGACACGGGGGATTTTAAATTTCATTTTTGTGCAGTTATTTAAAGTTTAAACTGATAATGTCTAACCCAATTAAATTCCAGTCAATCGTGCTCTAAATGCACTAAGTCTTGTGAAATATGAATGAGGTGTCCCCTGCACTCCTTAACAACTTAATCTCCATGCTGAGTCTCTGCTCCTGGGATTACTGTGTCGAACCTAGGAACGAAGCAGAAGTGAGACAGGATGAGGACTCGCAACCCACTGAAACCTTCTCACTGGCCTTGCTCACTGGGATATCCGGCACATTCAGAATTCAGAGCTTGTGGTGGAAGAGCACCCACTTAAGTCCAGTTGCCAAGATGAGGGCACACTTTGGGAGTGGCCTTCAAAGGCAGCTGACCACACTGGGCATCTCCCTACCCTCACCACATTGTTCCCAGCTTCACACTCTGTATGGGAGTGCTAACAGCCTCTGGTGTTGAGTGTGGGCTCTGTTTTCCAGGGTTATTCTCAGGAATAATGGCTGACAGCATGTTAAAGCTGCCTTCCGTTGGATGTATAACAACCGAAGCTGCCATGGTGTGTGTTCTCCTGACTCTTCGTGGTGTTGGGGCTCTGGGACTTAAAGGAGCTGTGAGAGTAGAGGCTCACAGATGGTACTGGGGAGCTACCCTGCCCTTTCCAGCATTGACTTCTCTGAGAGGTGAGCCTTGGCTCTGCCTTGGGCCTCTTTCCAAAGAGTCTGTGATCAGTGGTTGTCCACCATGGCACAAGAAGAGGCTGTGATTTCAGAACAACCCTGGCTCCATGGGGGATTAATATACAACGGTGGTCCTCAATGTGGCTACTATGTTTTTAGAAATTGATTCAGAATCTTCAGATTCAACCTTGTGTAGCCTAAGACCAGGAGGAAAAAAACAAAAACAAAACTGAAAACAAAAACAGCAAACCTTTTAGGAGCAGAATAAAACAGCACCTTTGAGACATGTTACACTGGAGGCTTGCCATTCAAACCCTAGTGATCAAAGGCAAACAAAGTCCTTTCTGGGTCGTTCCTGCCTGGTACCCTGCTCAGGTTCTATGGTTAGCTCTACCTGTTAGATCAACTGCCTTGGCTGTGTTTGCACACACAAGCAAGTTATGGGACATAATATCTCTCAGTGCCACTGTGTTGGGGCAAGAGTCAGAACATGCCCTCTTTCAGTGCTCTGTGGCACGGCTGTAGTTCTCACGGCTGTCATCCTCAAGTGTGTGCTTGGTTAAAGGATGCTGCTGTGGCTTTGAGTGGTAGCAGTGGAACTGTTGTGTCCTCTACAGAGCCTGTGCTTAGTTCTTTTATTGGTTATTTAATGTTCTGCTTTTGGGGGGCACAGGGCACCTACAGTTGCCACTTCAGGGCTGGGGACCCTATCTAGGAGCTGGAATCTGGGATTCTCCTTCCCCGTGAGACTAGGCTTTTGCCCAGAAGTGATGAGGTCAGGATCTACCAGGACAACAGAAGAGAGAGGCACTTAGGAGGTAGTCGGGTGAGCTTCATACAGGATCTGTGTCCAGCAGTGTCCAGCTTTGCTGACCACTCTCCAGCACTTCTGAGCAGTCAGGACTATCATTCCACTACCACTGTCCGTCACCATACCATGACCCACCACCCTCCACCTTCCACTTCTGCCTGCTGTTGTCCCCCATTGCCTATCCTTTCCATCGCCCCCCATCACACCCCTCCACAGTTAGACATTTTGCTGTGGTTACTTTCTGGGAGACAAGCTTATGAGGCTCACTCCTTGTCCACGGGTATCAGCAGTAGATCCGAATGCCTCTCAGGCTGAAGGCCGCAGCACTTCCTGCCCTCATTCTAGATTCCTGGATCTGAATCCCACACAGTGAGGTACTTGGTTCTGATCTCTGTGCATGATCTGTAGTAGTGGCTGGAGCTGGATGAAAGAGCCTGAGTGTTTCTGTCTCTCCTCTCCCCACAACTGGTCTGTCTGAGCTCCCTCTGGAAGAGGATAGGGATGAGCCACCCAGCTGTGTTTCAACAGCTACCTCAGGCTTCACTCAAGGTTCTGAGACCTGTGACACCCTGCCTGTTCCCACCCTGGCCAGCCTCACCTTTGCAGGCTGGCGGTTCTGAGACCTGTGACACCCTGCCTGTTCCCACCCTGGCCAGCCTCACTGTTGCAGGCTGGCGGTTCTGAGACCTGTGACACCCTGCCTGTTCCCACCCTGGCCAGCCTCACCGTTGCAGGCTGGCGGTTCTGAGACCTGTGACACCCTGCCTGTTCCCACCCTGGCCAGCCTCACCTTTGCAGGCTGGGTCCCTATTCTTCAAGTTGCCTTGGTTGCTGTTAGAAGAAGACTTGGACTCCCTCCCTATGGGCCTCAGTCCTCAGTAACATTCTCCTCCTATGGAAAGACCTGTCCCACACTCCACATGGGGTCTCAGTGGCTTATGCCCCTCAGACTCAGGTCTAATGTGCTGAAGTGTTCCTTGCAGGAAGTCACCCTGACTAGCAGCCACAGCCTTGCTGTCTCCAAGCTTCCTAGTCACCAGAGTTCCCCCAAAGCTCTGTGTCAAATGTGGGTGGCAGTGATGGGGGGCTGAGAAGGTTCTGGGACTACAGACAGAAGATTATTTGCTTCATCCACAGTCTGAAGACCTGCTTCTAGGTTCTGTCCCTGTCATGGATGTGGGACTGTCTAGGAGACCAGGCAGTCTGGACTCCCTGCTTCTGTGTCCCACCCGTCTGTCCTCCAGCTATCAAAGGGGATTAGCAGTAACAGCAGTCAGGAGGCAGAGAGAACAGGCCTCCAAGACATGGCTACTGCTCACAGCAGGAGGCTCACAATCAAATTCTAACGAAAGGTCACATTTGCAATAAGTAAGATGGAAATGTGGGTAATTGGTTAGGAGCGCTGATACTTCTGCGGCAGAGAGCATTTGGATGGAGTCGGAACCTTTCTGCCCAGGTAATTAAAAATGAGACTTCACAGCATCATTAAAATGAGGGCGAGCAGGCTATGATGACGTCACCACCAGAGGAAAACACTCTTCAAGTGAGCACTTGTAGTTCTTGCCTTTGTTACTAAAAGGAACACAGCCTTCCTCTGGGCGGGTGGGGTCCCCACAAAGAATCTGAAGAGCAGCACAAGTCCCTACAGAGCCAGTCTACATTGAAAGAGGAGGAGGGATTGGCAGACAGGATCCATATGATCCCGACTCTTCCCAGGATGGACAGACGGCATTAAAGCTGGCTATATCCTTAGCCCCTCTGCCTTCCCAGACAAAGAATGCTGGCCCACTGCTGCATCTTCTGGAGCTGTGTATGGGGACCACGGATTAGTCATTGTGCCTGGGAAGGCTGCAGCTCAGCTGACAGACTGAAGAGGATGACACAAGAGTCTTCACACAGGGGCTGGGCAGTCAGAATGTAACTGCATGTGCAGCCTCACTGTTAGAGAAACCAAGGTAAAGCGTCGCACCCCCAGATAAAATGCAGCAGTGTGGCCGTAGCTGCTGCGTCATTTTTACTTGTATTGTTTTAATAATCCCCCAGCCCCAAACCCCAACTTCTGAAAGCCACAGGCTCATTTTCTCAAACCCCATAGTGCGGGTGGGATGCTGGGGAGAACCTGTTTGTAGTTGGTACCTAGCAGTGGGAGCAGCTGTGACGTTGCCAGGCTGTGAATAAAGGCCCTGTCGCTGCTGCCCTGGGGCTCGGGGCTCTGGATGCTTGGGTGGTTTCTTTGTGCTTTAAGGCCTGTGTTGGACTTTGGTCACAAAATTGCCTGCCTGCCTGCTGCTGCTGTCTGCTGACAACATAGGAAGGTGTCCCCAGCAAGAATCTTTGAGGGGACAGGGAGCATCACGTCCCTCCTCAAGTTGTGTTATCCCAGATCTTTATTTTAAGATGTACTTTTGTGGTAAGCATAATTATTTACCAGGCTCACTTAATTTATGAACAGAACAATTAGATTTAGACCCAAATTTAAAAGGAATATGTACTGAAATTGAGGGTTTTGGCGGGAGGGAGGTTGACAAAAATGCTTATTAATTGAATTAAACTTTTGATGTGAAAAATGAAATGCTGCGGCAGAGACATCACTGTTCCCCGGGGTTCTTCTTCCTATAATTCTGCTATCTAGACACTTTTTATCAACGGAAGCACCAGAAATGCACAGTTTAAAGTTCCCTCCTTTTATCTGCAAGGTTGTTCCCCTCCACCTGCGGGTGAAATCTTCTCCCATCTTCAAGGAAGATAAACTGCAGAGAGTTTGTCAGTCAGGGTAATAGCCAGTAAGGAGGACATTCCAGGACAGATGGTGCCTGGGCTCAGTGCTGGTTTCATTGAGCCCCAGGCTTTGAGAGCACAGTACTGATCTGCCTGTTCCCTTTGATAGCAGTGGCGGCCTTAACACAGCTGACGAAGGGGCAGTGCCTGGCCCTCTTCTCTCAGCAATGACATGCAAGGCTCACTTCTGAGGACTCAGCAGCGCCATGCTCCCTATCTAGGGTTTGCATTCTTCCACAGGGGCAATAGGTGACAGATGACAATCTAAAGGCCTCCAGTGACTGGGCTCTGTGAGCTCTGATGGTCTACAATCCTTGAAGGACCTCCTCTCACTCCCCCTCTGCACGGGCTGCCGTCGTTGGGTCTCAGGCTGCCACGGATGCTCTGTGAACACTGTTTCTGGGTTTGTCCTCTCACACGGAGGCCAATCAAGTCCCAGAGCCCGGCCTCACTCTGTCCCTCTGCCTCTTAGGGCTCTCTAATGAGTCCTCTATTAGGGCGTTTTCCTCCCTCACATGTCCTCTAGGTAGTCGCTCCGTTCTCATGTCCTTCAACTGATCCCTGAGAGCTACCTCATTTGTAGGACTCCACATCCTTGATCTGGGGTACTTTGGGATGGTTTTTTGTTTGTTTGTTTGTTTTTAGCAAGAGTTTCCAGGGCAGAGGGATACTTCCTAGCACCTCTCAGCTACGTTCTCAGTTGAGAAAGAATGGATTCTACGCAGAAGACTCCACAGGATCCAGGGCTGCTCCTCAAGGAGGGCCCAGGAGATGTTTTTCCATGACTCCAGAAGAAGATCTCATTCTGCTGCGACTCAGCATGGAACAGGGATAGGACAGGACAGCAAGTAGTCACTCCACACGGCTCAGTTAGGGTGTTAAGCCTAGAAGATATGGTGTGGTGCTGTGCCTGCCCGTATCCTCCCCTGGACAGTACAGAGCTAGAGTGTATGCATCATCACCAGTGCCACGCTGGACTGAGTGAGAATCAGCCCGTCTCAAAAGCCAGCCGCTGGTGGCTAGTGCTCGGAGACCAAGGGACGGTTCACTGTGTTCTTCCTCAACCAAGGGCAGCATCCCAAACACAGCCCCTCCTGGAGCCTCCATTTCAATATGCCCAGGCCTCACAGATCTAAAGCCCAGCACATCGCTCAATCTTGCCTCTCCTACTGAGGGGCTTTTCCTGCCTGGTTCACGTCGCCCTTGTCCCTGCAGGCATTGCTCCAGGCTGAGATGTATTGATCCATCTTTCCTTTCTACAGACCAATGCCAGCTGGTGTCCTAGCTGGGCTTGCGTCACACCCCTACCCTCAGGGCACCATGGAACCTGTGGGTTCAGACCTTGGGATAAGGAACAGGTGCCCCTTTAGTGATTTATGCAAAGGCCACCCTGGGCCCAGCAGGGGCCCAGAT
This sequence comes from Mus minutoides, assembly GCA_902729485.2. Taxonomy (NCBI): domain Eukaryota; kingdom Metazoa; phylum Chordata; class Mammalia; order Rodentia; family Muridae; genus Mus; species Mus minutoides. The sequence goes on along the minus strand of LR749504.1, from coordinate 300,054 downwards.
ATAGAGAATGTTCTCCCTCTCCCCCTCCTCATCCTCCCTCTCCTTCTCTCCCTTCCTCTCTTCTTCCCCCTCTCCCACCCCTCCCCCTCTTCCTCCCCTCCCTCTCCCTCTCCCTCTCCCTCTTTCCTCCTCTTTCTCTTCCTTCCTTCCCATAGGACCATCTCTTTTCCCAAAGATCTACAGGAAGAAAGAGGCTGCTATTTTGGCCCAGGACTCTGAGCTCTAAGGACACCAGTCTGCTTTTGTATCCCAGTCCTAGTCCTGCTCCCACCAGACTCTGGGTTCTGGCCTTGACTGAGGGTTGCTGTAGCCTGATCTTTCAATACCTATTTTTGTTCCCTCTGGTCCTCAGACCTGGGTAGGAAGTTTTGCTCACCGACAAGATGAACTTCTAAACCTCTTGTTCCATCACTTCATGATGTAGGATGAGTCAACATACAACGGACTGGCAGCAACCCAGTCTGTACAGCCGGTGTACACATACAACCACATGAATTAAGAAAACTTCCCCTGGGCTAGAGAGATGACTCAGCAGTTAAGAGCACTGACTGCTCTTCCAGAGGTCCTGACTTCAGTTCCCAGCAAGCACATTACAGCTATCTGTAGTGGGGTCTGATGCCCTCTTCTGGTGTGTAGAAGCTACAGTGTACTCATATAAAATAAATAAATACATCAAGAAAGAAAGAAAGAAAGAAAGAAAGAAAGAAAGAAAGAAAGAAAGAAAGAAAGAAAGAAAGAAAAAACTTCCCCTTTAGCCAAACTCAAAGGCTGGGATGCAAATGAAAAGGAGGCAGCTTCCATTATCAGATAAGGCTTCTTAGAAAGCTGTGCCTGCACGTGCAGTTTTTTAAATCAAAATAAAATGTTACTATGAATCTCATTCATACCGAAGGGACAGAAACACACACACACACACACACACACACACACACACACACACACACAAAATCAACCAGGAATATATATATATATATATATATATATATATATATATATATATATATATATATATATATATATATATATATCAACCAGACATCTTTAAAGGGTTTATAGATCTCACCTCAATCGGAGTTGATGGTCTTTGTGTTAATCAGACTAGGATTTTAGCATACGGGAGTCATGCTCATTTGATACTTATGAGAGAGCAATATTGGATACCAGTATGTAGTAACCACAGTAAAAGCCATGGCCATCAAACATCTCACAATTCCCAGAAGCTTGGAGGAGCTAAAGACCAATACTGTGATGTTGATGAATTCTAGATTTGTTCAGTCATTGTTACTCAGTTTTGAAGAGAGGCTGAAGAGATGGCCCAGCAGTTAAAAGCAGTGGCTGTTCTTCCAGAGAACCTTGATTCAATTCTCAGCATCCACACGGCAGCTCACAACTGTCTGTAACTACAGTTCCAGGGAGATCCAACATAAGTACAACATAAGCTCACACAGACATACACATGCAGACAAAACACCAATGCACATAAAATTAAAAATAGAAATTATTAAAGAAACAAAATCTTAATAAATAAATCTAAAAAAAAGAGAAAAAAGATAAATTAAAAGGTGCGTGTGGGGACGAGGTGGGGGAGCAGCTGGAGAAATGGCTCAGTGGTTAAGAGCACTGACTGCTCTTACAGAGGTCCTGAGTTCAATTCCCAGCAACAGCATGGTGGCTCACAACTATCTGTAATGGGTTCTGATATGTCTGAAGACAGCTAAAGTGTACACATACATGTAAAACAAATAAAATCTAAAAGTAAAAAATAATAAAAAAAAAACAAACCACAAAGTCTTGAAGAAAATCCAACACACACACACACACACACACACACACACACACACAGAGAGAGAGAGAGAGAGAGAGAGAGAGAGAGAGAGAGGAACACACACTCCTGATTACTGTGAATCAGGAGTTCTTATTAAATCAGTTCTGATTCGTTTCCACTCTACTGGAGGCCTGTGGGGACTAGAGACAGAGTCCTGTGCAGGGTTCCTGTTGGTCTCTAGATATATGTGCTTCGGTGAGACAGAGTTCTGTCTCCAGCATCTGAAGCCATTGTCACATGCCCACAGTGGGCTCCTTCAGGAAGCGTCTTCTCTCCTTCCAGTGTCTTACACTGGTGCTGGGGTTCTCAGCCCCAGTGAGTGAGCTAAAAATGTACACACCTGACACAAATCACATGCCTTTTGTCACACATGTTTGTGTGTCTGGTAACCCTCAGGTTACCCTCAGGCCAACTTACTTTGAAGACCGTTTCAAGATAGTTTCTCAGGAAGGGAGATCTGATCCCTTGGGAAAAAAAAGAAACTGCTTTATGATCCTGGCTTGCTGAAAACCTAGATAGGACACAGGACTAGAACATGTGTGTGCAAGTAGCCACTCTCAACCCTACCCAGTCAGCCTTTAAGGAGTGCAGCCCCCAGCAGTGCTCCTGGCACTATCAAGCAGCAGCTAGAAATGGAGAGTACACATTTTTAAGGTGAGGGCCTCTCCAGTGCTAATTACACTCTTTCCTCTTTGTTTCTAAAGAAATAAATTCTGAGGAAGATTTTAGCTCACCTGGGGGTTTGTTTCAGAAAAATTCTGTTCCTTATAAAGTCGTTTGTTATTTTGCTGTGGTTTTATACACAATGGAAGGGTGAGGAAAAGGTCAGCAATAACTCTGCCGCTGCGTTTTAGCCTGGAAAAAATGTAATATTGATCGATAAGAAAATGGAAAAAGCACAACTATTAACGGCTTACTTGATCTTCTGCGACCTTTACCCGCCATGTCGATTTTATTCTTAAATGTTATGTCTGCTGCTCAAAAGGTTTGTCCTGTTTAGTCCCTCATGTAATTAACACGTGCTCTTCTTCGCTCTCTCTAATGTGGAAACAAGGCGTGGGCCTTGATTTTCTTGTTGAACCACTGTCCTTAAACAGAGTTTTTGCTGCCACCCAAACCAGTCACAGAGCACTCATGCAGCAGTGGCCGTCACCACCCTGGCTTCCTGCCGGTTTGCAGGTGAGCCTCTGCTTAGGCACAGACTTTTTAGCCTTAGCTTCAAAGCTCCATCTCAGCACTGCCCTGTGTGCCCAGCACACTGGGATCAAAGGGCATTAGACGTTCCTCTTCTTCTGTGAGGAAGTTGACGGCCTCCTCAGGCCTGTGGAGGTCAACATACTCAACTGACACCTTGCATCACAGGGACCACACAGCTGCAGAAAGCATCCCCACATCATGCAGGAAAGGGATATTTGCACACCCGAGATGGGCCTCATGAGAGGCATGGAATCTAGAAGATTCCCAGAGTCACACCTCCATCGCAGGAGGCATTAATGTGGTGATAGCTCATGTCTAGTCCTTCTCAGTATGAAGATTCAAGTCCACATACTCAGACAGTAATATGTACTTCAGGCCTGCTGAGGCCTCCAAGGGAGGAGAAGTTGACTCCAAAAATAGGGTAGAAAGACCAATGCCCCAGGAGCCAACAGTGGGCAGAGGCTGGGGTGTCAGAGGTTTATTAAAGAGCCAGGGCAAGTCTGGTGGAGCCTCAATAGGCTTGAGTAGAATCTCTCTCCTGTGGATGTATCTCCACTGTAAGCTTTGTGGGACATTATCTGGAAACAGAGTCCTTGCACTTGTAGTTAGGCTAAGATGAGGTCATGTTAGATTAGGGCTCTGGTCTCATGTGATCAAAGTCTTAGCAAAGAAGGCAATTTGGACCCAGCATCCCAGGGGAGCATACTGTAGAAAGTAGGGTGACATGTCTGAAGCCAAGCAGCACTGAGGTTTTCTGGGAGCAGGAAAAGAGACATGAAGCCAGCTGCATGAAGAGCAGCCCCTCTGCACCCTGGTATCAGACTACCATTCGGAGGTGTAAGGAGCAATTGCTTGCCAAGACACCCCATCTGAGGGGCCCTGGAGCTGTAGCCCCAGGGAGTCAGCAGAGGGGCCCAAAGGGGTATGAAGGGATTACCAAGGTTGTCTCTGTGGGAGGGAGGGCAGAGTGAGGATTCTCTTTCCTTATATCACTCAAAGTAGGGGACCATGGCGAGGAAAGGTCTGACTGGGTAGCTTGTGCACACTGCTCCCCAGGGGCCACATACAGGCCTGCCCATTTCATTGCAGAAAAGATCACACAAAGGGGCTGAAGTCAGGAGGGCTGCCAAGGGATTCGCCACCAGGCCTGGCACACACAAGGTCCAGATGTCTACTATGCTGTCTGTCACTCAGCTGTCTCCAAACTAGGAAAGGCAGTGCTACGTGGTTACCATGCAGTAGGCCAGGAAACTTGATGGGTGTCCATGTTCCATGTATACCTAGTGGCCCTCTACAGGCTGCAGTGTGTGTGTGTGTGTGTGTGTGTGTGTGTGTGTGTGTGTGTGTATGTGTGTAGGGGGCACATGTCCCTGGGGGCTAGAAGGGAAGAAAGCTACAGGTTGGGAAGTATCACCTTCAGTGTCCTTCTTCACTGTGGGGAGAGTTTTCCTGTCATTTCCTGGAAAAACACTGTCCTGTGCTCTGTCAGCTGCTTGGTCTATAGTTGATATAGATGTGTAGTCATGAAGCTAGTGGCTCTGCTTGCACAGAATGCAGGGCCTTGCCATTCTGCAAGTGAGGACGCTGTGGACTTGTGGACTGAGTCCCAGCGCAGGGTGCTCTGAACCTGTCTTCACCTACCTATCTACTCTCTTCAGAGGCCCCTCTACATCTGTCCCTTTTCAGGAACAGTGGGGGAGGAAGGATGCAGATAAGCCTCCTGGGGTCCCTGGTTATCAGGTTTGACCTTTAGAGAGGCTGAGAGGGGAGTGTTGTCACCCTCAGAGATAGAAGGGTCATTGGCTGGGAGTTTCCATCAGGCATCCTGAGTGGTCAGAGGCAAGGCCATGGAAAGACAGTCAGGACTGGGGCCCTGTCCTGTCCTGTCAGCGCTTCAGTGCAGACACCCAGACACACCAGGCTCTGGGCATATGTGAATGACTGTGTTAGTCTATTCTTACAGCAGTTTGGTGGCTGTTATGGGCCTGTCCCACCTCCTGATTGACAGCCAGTGGGTAGCATGGCCATTTAGACTTCAGGAGAAGGCAAGGCTGACTGAATGTGGCCTACAAAGACATCTGGCAGCCCAGGAAGAGCAGCCTCTCACCTGTATGGAAAAGAAGAAAGTGAGTTGCTTGATTCAGTGAAGACAGCGTTGTGTGCTGTAGGGCACTTGTGCAATAATAGGTTGGCCTTGGGTTTGATTAAGTCTATGCTTCTCTGTCTTCTAGAAGTATCGAGAACGTGGGGAGGGAGGGAGGGATTTCTGTGTTTTAAGAATAGCAAATTTGAATCCCCATGGACTGATGAAGTAATCCCTTTTATTCACACCAAGCTCCGGAAACACAATGTAGCCTTCAGTGGTGGAGAAGAATTGGAAAACCAGCCTTCTCTAGAAACGGTTGCTTTAAAAGTCCCTGTGGGCAGGGCAGTGGTGGCTCACGCCTTTAATCCCAGCATTCAGGAGGCAGAGGCAGGCAGATTTCTGAGTTCGAGGTCAGCCTGGTCTACAAGAGTGAGTTCCAGGACAGCCAGGGCTATACAGAGAAACCCTGTCTAGAAAAAAATCAAAATAAATAAGTAAATAAGTAAATAAATATCCCTGTGGTTGGCTGTCCAACATCCTGTCTTTCATGAAGTCCTGCTTCAGATGGGCATCTATGTGTTGTAAGCCTAGCCTTTAACGGCTGAGTCATCTCTCCAGCCCTGGGACTCCTTGTGTTTGGGAATGTCTATATGCTGGGGCTCCTATCAACAAAGCATTCTGGGAGTGTAGTCAGTAGCTGGAAAAGATAATACCCTACATAGCGGCAAAGCCATTACAATAATGAGTTGGATACTCTCTTCAGGTTAGTCTTGACTACTACTTGCTTCATGACAAAAAGACTTGCCAGTGCTGGTAGAGTTATAAGGGGCTTCATGTCGCCACAGAGATGTCTGACAGTATTTTGCAATGTGTGTGTCCACACATGTACCACCAAAACGTGTATCTATTCACATGCATTTCACCAAAGTGAGAAGCAGTATTCAGTTTGTAAGGGTGTGAATGATAATATTTAAAACATTTGCTTTTGTCTTTTGAGAGTATTACTAAGTAGTCCTGGCTATCCTGGAACTTGGTGTATAGACCAGAGTGGCCTTAACCTTGGAGCAAGCCTGCACACAGGGGAGCATTACCCCTGTCTGGCTTGGATAATCTTTTAAAGATATACTTTTGGTGCTGGGAATAGAATGTAGGGTTTTACACACAAGAGCTCTGTATCGGTGAGCTATGTATTCAACCTAAAGATGCTTTTCTTGAACTGAAAAATCCCACTTTTTAAAACATACCAAAATAATAAAGAACATACATTGGTATCCAAACTGAAGGAGACAAGGACTTTTAATCAACACAAATCTTCAAATCATTCTACAATCTTAACTCAGAAACAATAACAATAAAAAACCAATCAAATTCTAGTGAACCAAGAAATGTTGTTATCTGTAGTCAAAACTGCAATTCAATTGACTCCTGTCATAGTGTGGAAACCACTGTGTAAATTCATAGATTTATGAGACTCTGTTTTCTTTCTTAAAAAAAAAAGATTTATTTATTATTATATCCAAGTACACTGCAGCTGTCCTCAGATGCACCAGAAGAGGATGTCAGATCTCATCACGGATGGTTGTGAGCCACCATGTGGTTGCTGGGATTCAAACTCAGGACCTTTGAAAGTACAGTTGGTGCTCTTAGCCACTGAGCCATCTCTCCAGCCTCCAAGACTCTGTTTTCGTGACAGGAAAGGGGTTCAAGACATGGGCACAGAGCTGGGAAAACCCGTGTCTACCCGATGAAGCTGGTTATGGGAGGCAGCGATTCATGGACTCTGACCTAAAAGGCTTTCTTTCTTTCTTTCTTTCTTTCTTTCTTTCTTTCTTTCTTTCTTTCTTTCTTTCTTTCTTTCTTTCTCTCTCTCTCTCTCTCTCTCTCTCTCTCTCTCTCTCTTTCTTTCTTTCTTTCTTTTCTCTTTGGACTAGAGATGACCCATAGCATTTGGTGCTGTGTTCTCTTTAAGTGATATTTGAGATGTATTCCTCTTCTCTGAGAATCCTTGTTCGTAAAATGATTTCTCAGTGGAAGAAAAAAAAACTTCTAGAAAGTCACATGGAGATTTTGTGAGCTCTTGGAACATGCTAGCGTATGGCATGGGCCATCCCAGATGTCTGTCTTCCACACTTCTCTTCATAATTTAGGAAGGTGCCCTGGTGTAAGCATCACCTATGGGAGCAATGCTGTTGTCAGCAGAAGTGACGTGTTCACACTTGTGTCGGTGTGCACCCAGGAACATGAAGATTATAGCTTGTTTCTTCCAGGGGCATCCAAAGCGCACTCTAGGTGGTACATGAAGACAGAATCCTAGCCAGAGACATGAAATGCATGGTGAGTTATCGTGAATTGTGGCTGCAGGTACTGAGGTACAGGTGTCCCAGCACCTTGTGCCATCTCCTACCATCTCCTGGGAAGCTCTACCTGAAGACTGCATGCCTTCCAGCAGTTGGTGCTGCTAAGAAGATCCTCCTGGATTACGGCCCTGTGCTCAGTTCTGATCACATACCAGAAGCATGGAAAATGAACATTTAGCAGGAATGTGTACGTTTCCCATCTCAGTGTCCCTTGAAAAGACAAATACAGCGGTCAGAGATTTTCCAGATAGAGGGTGGCTCCACTCACTTTAGCCAAGTTATTGAGCTTCTCATGGTGTCTTTCATTACCTGGCACCTTTTGCTTTCCATATTCACCAAGTATCTATTGTATACAGCCATCCTTATCCATAAGGACTCTAACATATGTTTCCTTAGCTCTCACTTTATGCTTTACAGAAATGGTTCATAAAATGAGTCTTTTCAACCTCATCCAAGCATAGCGTGTAGAGACCCTACCTGTAGCATCTGGAGCTGGGCGTCGATCATAGCTGTTTTGTGCTGTCTAGTGGGTGTTTCTTATGAGGTTTCTGGAAGTTTGAATGTTGTGTATTAATGTGAGACTCAGGCCAGAGGGCATTCTCAAGCAAGCCTTAGGAATCCACTTCATGCCATTGGTAAAGCAATTCCATCTTCTAGGAAAAAAAATCTTTAAAACCTCTGTAGCATCTATTAAGTTCTCAAGTCCTTTTTGTTCAGCTCCTCTCTTGGTCTTTCAGAGACTACAGAACCCAAGGTTTTACAGTGTGGGTTTGGGTACCCATTGGAACCCAAGGGCACTCTGTAGTAGTCAGGGCAGACATTTTTCCTGGAGTCGGCCTTTGTGCTCACACTGCCTTAAGGCAAGTCCCCCACCCAAGAATTTATTACACCTTCCTGCCCTAGAGTACATACACACAGAGACATACACAAAGCTATATAATGCACATATATGAATGTATATGCACACAGGAATACTTAGATACATATTTGAATACATAGATACCCACATTCTGTGGGTATATTGGCTTACACCAGGGTTTCCTATTGGTAAAGTGTTCAGGGCATTACTTGAAGGCACAGTTCTGTCTGGTTCTCTTCCTGGGAGGGTCAGACAGACCTTATCTCTGCTACATGTGGGGTACTAGTTAACAAGCCTGTCTCCCCCTGTGTAAGGGGTTTACAGGTGTAGTTCTGTTAACAGAGGAGACTCATTAAGCTGGGCTCAACTCCTTGAATTCTTTCTGTTTGATTAGTCTTGGGTTTGCCTCTCCACCTGCTTCCCCTGTTTTCCCCAAGAAGAAACCTAAAGTGATGGCCTCCTGGCTCCTGGTAAGTCTTCACTTTTGTCCACAATCTAGGTCACTGGGGAGGTTCTCAAGTTCACCTGGCTCCCCACATAGCTCTGAGCTTCAGCACGGGAAGGCCTAATATCAATGTTTTAATTGTCAACTTGATACAACCTAAAATTACCTAGGAAGAGAGTCTCAATGAGGTATTGTCTACATTTGTTTGTTTACATTGGCCTGTGGATATGTCTGTGGGGGATTGCCTTAATTGAATTAACTTATATGGGACAACTTAGCCCACTATGGGCAACACCATTCCCTAGCCAGAGGTTCCTGAACTGTCAAAATGGAGGGAAATTAGTACAAGCAAGCAATCAGCATCCAAGAAATCCTCTTTTCAAGGCTGTAGACATAATGTAACTAGGTGCTTCAAGTTTTTCTGCCTGGACTTTCCTGCTATTGTGGACTGTAACTTGGAATTGTGAGCTAAGATAAAACCCGTCTTCCCTGGATCAATAGGAAACTAAGGTACAGCTAGGATGGGGGTGTCATGTTTCATCACATGTACAGTTACATAGATGTGGTACAACTACGCTATGTAACTTGCATTTCATGTCATTTCATAGGCACAGTTATACTATGTAGTTAATGCATGCTTAAAAATACAAATGCATGTAATTATATGTTTGTTATCCATCTGTGGTTCCATGTGTGCTATCACATATATACTGTTATACATATGTGGTTAATGCAAATGGCTCATGCATATAGTTGCATGTGGCTTCACATCTGATTATACACATGTAATCACATATATGTAATTCCAGTTCATGGTATTGTAATGGCATCTTTTAGAATCTCTCTTCTTTGCTGGTTCTGAGGAGCTCATGGACAATTTGGAGGGTCCATACAGCCAGAAGGTGAATGCAGCTGACAAAAGGTGGGCTTGGAAAAAGAACCTCCATCTGGACCTAGGATGAGAGGCAGGAGGGTGACCCAGAGCCTGAAAGGCTTGGGGCCAGGCTCTGCTGCCCTCACTGCTGAGACAGAATAAATACATATTGTTTTTTTGCCGCTGGATCTGTTGTGACATTTAACCTATTGTGACTTTTAATATGTGACCTAACTAGTTGCCTATTGAGTATAAGAACTCAAGTGGTCATGTGTAATGGTCATTCCCACCCCCAAGGCTTCATTTTAGGAAGAGAACTCATATGTCCAGAGTTAGAAGTGATTTTCCTGAGATCAAGGTTGTGGCAGAGCCTGAATTTAAATCTGTTGCTCTCTGTTGGACCTGTGTTCCCCATGAAAGTCCCTCTCCCTAAGAAGTGACAAAACCACCACTCAGTGGATGTGTGCTCATGTCACTGACATGTTCAATATGTGCATGGTGACTCACTCCTAAAGGCAGCTGTGTCTACTTCCTAGAGGAAGATTCGGAGGCCCAGAGCATTCCCCACCCCTGGCCCTGGATAGCAGAAGGCCAGTTGGCAGCCCCTGGTTTACAAAGCGACTGGCTACTCATTTCTTAAACCTGAGATGCATGTAAGAAGTGTTGATGGCAGTGCCTCCTCTAAGACTTTATTCCCCCACCCCCCACTCCAGGCAAAGGGTAAGCAATGGGATGGCAGCAAGTAATGTCTTAGGGTCAGGACTTTATTCCCCCGCCCCCACCCCAGGCAAAGGGTAAGCAATGGGATGGCAGCAAGTAATGTCTTAGGGTCAGGACTTTATTCCCCCGCCCCCACCCCAGGCAAAGGGTAAGCAATGGGATGGCAGCAAGTAATGTCTTAGGGTTTCTATTGCTGCAAGGAAACACCATGATGGGTGATTCATCACAGCAATAGAAGAAAGCAAGTGGGGAAGAATGGGTTTATTTGGCTTACACTTTTGCATCACTGTTTATCATCGAAGGATGTCAGGATGGAAACAGAAACAAGGCAGGAACTTGCTTACTGACATGCTTCCCAAGGCTTTGCTTGGCCTGCTTTCTTATAGAATCCAGGATCATCAACCCAGGGATGGAATCACCCACAATGGGTTGGGCCCTCCCCCATCAATCACTGCTAAGAAAATACTCTACAACTAAATCTTATGGAAACATTCTCTCAATTAAGGCTCTAGATTTCAGATAACTCTAGCCGTGTCAAGTGGACATAAAATTAACCAGTGCAAGTAGTTAGCTGCTGTGTAGGCATAAGGAAGAGAAACAAACTGTCTGCCTCTGTGCCCAGGACCACGAGGCTCCATGAGGTCAGAGGGTTCTTGGTTCTGCAAGAGGAATAATGAAGAGAGTGAGTCCTTCAGCCAAAGGAAGCCTGGTTCCAGGAAGGTGCATTGGGAGGGCAAGCTTTCTGACACAGCCTTCACAGAGGGGTGCTGGCCTGAGAGCAGGTGTCTGAAGGAGGTCAGGATAAAGGATCTTTTATCATGGGTCTCCCTGCCACAGTCAACATTCAGAACTCCAGGAGTTGGATCTCAAGAAGACAGATCTGTATTCCCATGATATCCCACCCTTTTACAAGGTACTCCCGCACCTGTCCTGTTCCCTGCACCCACTGCCTATTAGCCAGTCTCCTGCTGACTCCTTCCCATCTCCACGACTTCATCCTGGCTCCTGTCCTAACATCTCTTGGTCACTTCCTGCTCCAGTAGACCATCTCTGTGACTCAGCTCTGAGGTCACCTTCATCTGTGTGGTAGAATGAAGTTTACTTCCTTGGGTATTTACTGCTATCCCTTCAGAGAAAGGTAGCAGATACGTAGTCAGCCATAAGGCATTGTTTCACTGTGCCATAGCTGTCTTCAGGGGGATAGAAAGATCTTGGGCAAACCAGAGAGGCCATGGGTGGGCTGGGGTGCACTGCCATGGCCTCTTAGAGCCCTTGGACTGTGGGCTCAAGTCAAAGCTGGAGACAGCTTTCAGTTTGTGAATATTTAAGTGTGTTCAGCGGTAACTGTGTGCATATGAGCATGTACATACAGGTGTACACATAGGCACTCATGTGAAAATATGTGCACAAGTGTGTATACATGTATGTAAATGAGTGTATGTGTACTTATATGTGTATGTGATAGATGTAAACACATATACATATGAAATATGTATGTGTGCATGCATATACACATAAAAATACATATGAGAATGTACATGTCTTATGTGTGCAGATGTAAGCATATGTACATGTGTGCTTATGTGTTCATTTGAAGATATATATGTAGGTATACATATATGTATACATAGAAAGATGGATGTTTGTTCTCTATGTATATGCAGCTGTGTACATGTATCTGTATTCACATGTGTGCAGGGGTTCACATGTGAGTGTGTACAAATGAACATGCACATTCTTGTCTTTGTATGTGTGGGTGTATAGTTGTGTATACATATGAGCTTATGTGTGCTTGTATATATGTGCAGATATGCACATATGTATGCATGCTGGCAAGTATGTGCTTGTCTTTGTACTTGTCTGCATACATGCACAGGCCTTCACATGTGAGTCACACTTGGGGCTTAGTTCCCTGGAAGTTTCACTTGAGGCTTTAGATGAAATGGTCAGAGAGGATGAGAGGCACGGGCACACTGATGGGGGCCATGTCACACAATGAGCAGCCTCCTCTGGAGCCCTGCAGGCTCGGGGCTCCCACCTCTGACACCCTGGCAGCTGGGCCGAGTAGAGAGCTATGGACAGGGTGAACAGCTAACTCCATTTCTTTTGCTCTTTGCTTTTCCGTGTTCTGATTTCTCCAGAACCAGCTGCTTTTTGCTAAGAAGATTTGGCTCCTGGGCTGGATTGTCTATCCATGAAACACTACCCACCTTTCCACAGCTCCCAGAGGTCACTGAACCCCAGGGACAGAGTGGCACCCCTCATCTTCTGTCTCCACCTTGACTCCCCAGGGCCACGTGCTCCACAAGCTGAGCTTTCTCAGGCTATCTGCAGCCTCACATACCTCCAGCCCCTGCCTGCTTTCAGGCCTCTCTCTGCAGCAGTGGGTGGAGGTAAAGGACTGTGCCTGTGAGAACATCTGAGCACAGCTTTGGCCTGGCCACTCATCACATCAGGGAGAGAGAGAGGTCAGTGTCCAGGATCCAGGATCCCCCCTTCACTAGTTTCTGTCCTTCATTATCTCACTTCCTCTTCTTCCCCTTCCTTCCCTCACCTCCTCTCCCTCTAATTCATTTATGATCCTTTGTTTCCTTTACCAGACCTGTCCATTGTGGCAAAGCCAGTGTTCTCCCTCCATAGCAATATTACATGCCTGTCACACGACTTGCTTTCAAATCTTAGGTAGGCAGGACGCTGTCCCTATGTGAGTGTGTGCTGTAAGTACACTCTGCACAAGTGGCTGGGAGGCCATTGTGCTGTTGATGAGAATGCAAGGGGCATCTGAGTGCACAGAGCCCCGAAACTTGGTTATAGAGAATTACTCTGTCACAGTCTCAGCCTGTAAAGACCCTGGCCGCCTAGGCCATCTTAACATTGAGTCTATGAAGGGAGATACTTTGAGCTTACAGGGGGGCTCACCCAGGCACGTGCATGGCACATACTGCACACATTCATACATAAATAACCTTTATCTACTGTTGACCTTGTTTTCAAGTCATCCCTCCCCAGACCTGCTTGCATCACAGTGCTTCCAGAGCTAGTGCTGAGACGCCAGAGAGGCGCCATCCTGCTGGACACCTGGGCTTTTTCCCTGGGCTTAGCTAGCCTCCAGCAGGTAAGCCACTATGACTAAGAGGCCAGAAATGTCAGGGCAGTCACCTTTGTTTGACTTTCCCTGTCACTGTGCTATTTGGAAGCCTCTATTGCCACAGCCCCTGCTGCAGGTTGTGAGTCAGTGGCTGCCAGATGACACCTGTCAGCCAGCCAGAGCAGGCGCCTGACTTACTAGGCAGCTGGGGGAATGGGAAATCTATCTACCGGAGCCATCTAGGACATTCCAGAGGCCCTGGCCTGGTGGCCATAGGCACCACCTCCCTCCTAGAGATCCAGGCCCAGGCGGAGGCCCTGCTGCATAGACTCAGAAGTAGAATTGTCTGGGGAATTCTTGGCCCCCATAGGCCCTGGATCCAGTGCAGGCCCAGGAGTGCCATGTATGTGCCTCCTGTCAGGTGTGGACTCCTCTAGCTTGTTCGAGACATGCCACCAGGCTAGTGAAGGGCTCTAGGATGTCAGTACCGCCCTGTTGCAAGCATGGTTCTGGGTGCTGGGGATGTTGTGCTGCTCACAGAGGTCCCTTCAGAAGAGTAGATCTGGGACACTTACAGCCTATCTCCTTCAGCTCATTACATGTTCATGCAGCAATAATATTTTATCGTGAGTCTAAGATCAGCAAAGATTCTAGAGCACAGGAAACCGTGGTTATGAGACAGCCAGGAAGGTGAAATGATGGCTCTCTCTCTCTCTCTCTCTCTCTCTGCCATCATCTCCCTTCTGCTCTCTTCTACTTTTACTTTAGAGAACTTTGTGTTTTAGTAAACTTTATTGTTTGAGCAAAGTCAGCTAAGAATGGTGACACAGGCTTGTAATTGGAGCATTTGTGATCCCAAGGAGGAGGGTTGTGAGTTCCAGGCTGGTCTGGCCTACACAGTAAGACATTGTTTCAAAATAAGAAAGTGAAAAAAAGAGTGCAGAGCGCTGCATCCTTCCGCTGCATGGTTCCTCCATCCTCACCTGTCACAGTAGAGCACACATTGTATCAGTGCTCCAATATGGATGCATTGTCTTTAGTCAAACGCTACTGTTTTTCTTAGAGTTACTCAGCATTGCAAAGGCTACATTTTGAATCAAAGGCAAAATCAATGTGCCTATTGTTTCAGTCACACAGGCTGCAAGCATCCTGTACTTCACCCTTAACTCTTAGTCCATGTGGTGCCCATAGTCCCCGTGGTCCCCCTTTTCCCTCCCCCCACCCCCGTATACCCTGAAGCCTTTACAGACCAGTCCCTTTCACCGAGTGGTATGCTTTCCTGCTTCTGCATACCTTTCAGCCTTTATCTCTCTGCCTGTGGGCTGCTTTAGAATGATACTTGTTGCCTCCTGTACCTGACCAGGTGCCCTCCCCCAGGCTACCTGAGCTATGAGATTTTCTTGCGATAAACTACGCTCCTGACTCCATTTACAGATGGAGTGGTCTAGGCACCACAAAGGACTGCCTCTGGCTGAATCCAGTTGGAACCACCTTGAGATTCAGGCCTAACCACCTTGCCGATGGCAGTGTTCGAACTCCTTTCCATCTACAGATCCAGGAGCCTCCTGAGTTAAGCATGCCCGAGAGAGCCCAAGAAGGGGTCAGTTTGGGAAGAAGAGCAGTGACCAGAGCAGCATATTAGACTGTGCCAGCTTCCCCGTGGTTCCACCCATCCCCTGCACTCAAAAGGGAGTCTGTGGCCCTCAAGGACGAGGCAAACCTTTGTCCCTTCCCAGTTTATCATTAGGAGCTGCCCTCTGAGCGTCCTCACCTGGTCTTGTTCTCTCTGTTCTGAGCTGGCTCAGACTTCACCCATGGACACCTTTTATAATCTGAATTGTCCCTGTCTCCCTCCAGAAGACCAGAGTTTGCTGCAGCCTGTTGGTCTCAGCTGGTGGCTGGATATGATGGCTACAGAGTGGCTTCACTGTGGTCCTCGGGGAACACCTGAGCACTCTCATGGACATGGCTTTCCTGGGGTTTTTAATCCACCCACTTGGGACTAGCTGGAAAGTGAGATTCCACTCTTGATGTCCCAATCCAGAGACTGTATCCTCAATGGTCCTGCCCTTGTGGAGAAGAGCCCACAGCAGTGGCAGAACTGGCCCAGGGTGCCCATTACAGCCTGCATGTCATGGCATGGGGACCACACAGAAACCCCTCACAGTCATGGGGCTGGGAGCTGGGGACTGGGACACACACCAGCCATTTCAGAGGAGCCTGTAAGGAGCTGTGATTTATAGCTCCCTTGAGGGGCTGGACTATGGAAGGCAGAGGCAGGGCTGTTGGAAGATGACTTGTCCCTCTCTAGTTAGCAGGCTGTGGGAACTGCTCTGGAGATGCGGGTATCTGGGAGCTGACATCTAACAGCCTACTAGACAGACAGTGGCAGAAGGCTGGGGAGGGGGGCGGTAGAAAGACTGAGCCCCTGAGTGGGACCTGTGGCTGAAGTAACATCCCAGGCTCACATCTACATGTTATTGCCAGTTTGAGTTTGCATCTCAGTTCTGATTGACTCGGATGCATTCTTCAGCCCTATCCTGCCCAAGCTACAAAGGCTCTATCTTTCAGTTTGCTGAACAGCAACTATCCCCAAAGCCTGAAACTTCACACAGCAAAACTCTTTCTTTTCCTATGACCCATGTCAGCCATGGCTAGCTGGGGCTGCTTGTGCTGAAGTCCTAGCCTCTGTGCTGAGCTTTTCTCAACCACAGACATGGAGAAAGTTCACAGATCTCAGAACTGCTGGCTTCAGTGGGTCATGTGCAACTTGCTTACATGATATTGGCTAAAGGAGGTAACTAACATGACTGAGCCCAGAATCTGGGTGGTAGGACTCATGTTTTCTTGCAGGTGACATGGCTTAGGGCACAGGCTTCCTTTATGCAGGGAAGAAGTGGGTAGTTTTAAGAGATGGCACATGGGGCTAAATCTCAATAGAAATGAACTGAAGTGACCCCCTCAGGGCTGGTGTGGGAACTCAATGAGTAGTGAAAAGTAAAAGGAGCTCCATCCACAGGCTGGAACTATGCACCTTGCTTGAAGTAGAAGGAGCAACGTGCAGACGACAACAGTCTGCACAGGGTGTGTGCAGGGGGCATCAGTCTTCAGGAGGAGGTGTGACAGTATCCACCCCAAGAATTTATTTTTCCTTAATAATTTACATTAAACCTGTAACATGGACACAAAACGTGCACTTATTAATACTCAGCCTGGCCTTTAAAAAAAAATACCCAGCACTTGGGAGGCAGAGGCAGGTGGATTTCTGAGTTCGAGGCCAGCCTGGTCTACAAAGTGAGTTCCAGGACAGCCAAGGCTGTACAGAGAAACCCTGTCTCAAAAAGAAAAATTAGTCACTTGATGCCAGTAACTACAATAAGTTGAAATGGATGTGTTAAGAGAAGCCAATGTGGTATGCATTTAATTTTTGCCAAAGGGTCTGAGATGAATCCTTATCTGTAATTGGGTTTCAGAGCTCACTGTGGGAGCTGGAGGAGTGCTTGTGGCTTCCCCTTCCTTCCGAGTGGGTAAACACTTGTGACCAATCCACCATAGCAGTGAATGAGGAAGGAGGGGCCTGAGGCCGCTCGGTACTGCGGTTCCCTGGGTGTGTTAGGCAGCTTCTCCAAGGACTCCAAGGACAAGGAGAAGCATCCTGTCAGCCCGGCACAGAGCCAAACTAAAGCCATAGGCCTGCCCAGAGAAACCTCAGAGGAGTCATTTTGGTTACACAGAGGTAGTAATGATCAGGGTTTGTCAACAGAAGGGCAGGAGGGACATGCTTGGAGAGTAAATGTGTATGCCTCCTGCTAAATAAAGATGGCGGCATGTCTGTGGCAGTGAGTGATGGTATCTGGCGTCATTCTAGTCATTGTCCCAGATGTGGTTGACCTTATATATGGAAAAGTCTTCCCCTGAATGATAACTGAAGGTATTTGTTGGCAGCCTTTTAAAAATGTTCTCCTAGAATCCTAAGCAACGTTTCTTGTTCCTAATGGAAAGACCTTTCTGAGACTGTGTGGGCCAAACTTAGCTGAATATTCTTTCAACCGAGGGCTGGAGTCTCAAGGGGCTCTTGATTGTGGAGTGAACGGCTATTTTCTTTTTTTTCTTTTTAAAAATTTATTTATTATTATAGATTAAGTACACTGTAGCTATCTTCAGATGCACCAGAAGAAGCTGTCAGATCTCATTTCGGGTGGTTGTGAGCCACCATGTGGTTGCTGGGATTTGAACTCAGGACCTTCAGAAGAGCAGTCAGTGCTCTTAACCACTGAGCCATCTCGCCAGCCCAAACGGCTATTTTCTAACTATCAAGAGAAGAATTGACTTGAGGAAAGCAGGCATCTGCCTGTTTAGAATTCTCATCCACAGACAACAGTTGTGTCTGATAGAATACAATTGATTATGATCTGTGGGCAGAGCAAAGTTTGCAAATTCATTTCATTGTCCCTGAAGTGGATTTAAATCTGTGCCAGACTTCCCTGCCCTCTTGTGACTTCTCTGCTGCTTGTTAATTGATGGGCTTTGAGACGTCCTCCTCATTCCCCACCACAGGTTACTTGCTCAAACACTGTCCCTAAGCATGGCTTCCCTAGACCATGCTTAGAGTAAGACCTTCCATAGGTCTCCGTGACCTTCCTTACCATTTTCATCTGGACCCTGCAATGACCTCTAAGGGGTTCACATCTACATCTCTCTGTACCTCCAGGAGTCTTCAGAGTTTATAAGGACATCTTTTTACCAGAGTGTGGCTTCATATGCCTTGTCAGGTGTCCTGGAAACTGTCTCTGACAGACTGCTGAGGACATACCTTCTCTGTGAGTACTGGCAATTGAGATTGGCTTTCTGAGAGTAATGGTGTATTTGGCTACTGTGCCAATTAGTTTTGTCAATGTGACACTAACTAAAATCACTTTGGAGAAGGGACCCTCAATCGAAGAATTGTCTCCGCCAGATTGGCTTGTATGCAAGTCTGTGGCACATTAATGTTTGATGCTAGAGGGTCCAGCATGCTGACCCCTCTCCATAAAAAGCAGTCTGAGCAAGCCATAGTGGTAACCTACTGTGTCCCTTCCTCTATGGCCTCTACTCCAGTTTCTGCCTCTGTTCCTGCATTTAGTTCCTGTCTTGGCTTCCCTCAATGATGGAGGTAGCCAGGGCCAGAGGCAAAGCGACCATTTCCTAGGGGGTCTATGACTGAGGATGTTCCTCTGGAGTGAGACAGAGAAGCTTCATCTCTTCTGAGGGGGTGGGGCAGGCTCCTGGGT
Organism: Mus minutoides; assembly: GCA_902729485.2. Classification (NCBI taxonomy): domain Eukaryota; kingdom Metazoa; phylum Chordata; class Mammalia; order Rodentia; family Muridae; genus Mus; species Mus minutoides. Next base: position 281,333 of record LR749504.1, on the reverse strand, counting down.
AGTTGTTGTCCTGAGTGGGCCTAGGAGCTTGAGGACATGTTTTGCAGATAGGTAGCCCTGCAGAAAGCTATAGATAGCCTCCAAGTGAGATGAACTCCCCCAGCGCTTACAACCATCATGTAGCTAAATGGTGGTGCTATTAGCTTAGAGGAAATAAACAGTTACATGTGACTGTGTTTGGACTATGTTAGCTTCTGTTTAATTGGTGTGTAGGCTGCAAGGCATGAATTACAGGATGTATAATTTATTTGTGCAATAAAATACCGTTAACTGAGAGAGGGAAAATGAAGAGAAAAATAATACGTTTCACACTATAATTACACAATAAAGTTTAAATTAGAAGTATAGTTTGGCCCACCAACTTCTCCAGACATGAGAAAAATCAGCAAAGTCAGCAGGTTCGTGGGAGGGGCCATTCAAATGACAAATAAGGGCTGGACAATGGATAACACACCATCAGGTAATAGAAGCAACTGAGAAGCAGATGCCCTGCTGTGGGATGTGTCTAGATCAGGAAAGCTGGAATGTGTGGAACAAAAGAGGTGGCAAGAAATCAAGAGAAAGTTAACAATGAAGCAACTGCCTGGCAGCCGAGCCTTCTCACAAAAGGGCAGAGACCAATCACACCTGAATGTCCTTTGTTAATCTGAAAAGTCCATCTCCTGATTGACCAGGATCATCTAACTGCTGTGTTGTTGTTGGTGGTGAAGGTGTTCAACCTGGCTCCTTTTAGCAGGGAGAGGTATAATGTCTACTCACAGGCTGACACTTCTCTCAAACACACATGCTGTCACCCCAACACTGGTAATCTGAGTCTCTGTGTATGACTCCAGATACAGGCAGAAAGTTGGACCAAAGGAATTATTGCAGCCAAACTCTTTTGCAGATGGGTCTCCTCCATGGAAGCAGACAGAACAATTCCAAGTGACAATTCAGCCCAAGTCCTTTCTTCATGCAAGTACATATGGTTCAGGTCATGACCCTCACCAAGGACAGGTCTATGTGCCATGTGGGGGTTTAGAACCAGAAAGGTAAGTCACCCATCCCTGGAGATGAGGTTCTGTTAGGAAGACAGCTAGCACAGACCCAGGATTCTGTGGTGTGTTAGAGAGAAGGACAGGTATGGGCTCCCTGACTCAGCCCCAGGTCAAGGCTGTACTTCTGGTCCAGCTAGGCCAGTGCTTGCCCCTTAGTTCGGTGGCTGATGGTATGGAACAAGAGTGGCTCAGAACAATGGTGCTCACCGTTCTATGGAAGTCTTGTGGATACACATTAGGGAAAGTGTCTTGACCCCAGGGACAACAACCTGAAGAAAAGAAAGCTTTGGTGAAGGGAGGTGGGTGTCACCAGTGAGTTCAGAGAATGCCATGGATGGCGGATTTTGTTTTCTATCCGGAGGCCTAGATCTGTTAACAACCACCTTCTCCTGCATGAAGTCCTGATGAGCAGGTCAGACCAGAGCTGATACCTGGGACAGACATTGCCCTAAAATGAAGCCATCAAGGTATAGCCATGATCCTTAAGCAACTATGCCCTGCTCTGAGAAGCACGGATACTTACAGATACTTACAAACACTTACGCTAGGCAGATCACTGCCAAGAGAGTCTCTTGATACAATTGGGACATGGTGACACCAGATGTGTGAGGCTGTTCCTGGCGTGTGGTGACCGACTGTCTGTGGCACAAGGTGCCTAAGTGGGATCATACTTTGAAGTGCCAGTCCCCAGTGCAGCATACACAGTGTGCAACAGTCTCCAAAGTCATTCACAGATGCCATGGACGTTGTGTGTGCTCTGGTATGTTTGTTCATGTCAGCATCACCGTACCTGCGACTCATGAGCTCCACAGCGCCACAGCGCCACAGCACTTAATGTCTTCTGCCATAGAGAGTGACACTGGTGTGTTTAGGCCATTATCATGACAACATTTTGGCTTTAATGACAACCTGTCTGTCCTTGGTACCCATCAGGTTGGAGAGGGGTCTCAACCTAGCACCTTTTCCTAAGGTCCAGATTTGCGGCAAAACATTTAAGTCCCCCAACCACCTGTGGATCCATTTAAAATTGGAGCAACTGCAGAGGAGCAGACAGCTGGGTACTCAAGGGATCACGCTGGCTAGTAAGGGACAGGCACATGTGGAATGCCAGTGTCAATGAAGAAACCACCTTATGCCTCCCAGCCCTGTTGCTGACAGAGCCACACATGTGTCTAACCCTCCCACGTGATACTATAGATGTGTGTGTGGACCCTATGGTATGGGGAAATAGGGAGACAGAGCCTCCAAGAGACCCTCGATGGTTGGACTACATTCACAGACACTCAGCTCAACTTTTCTCTTAGCTACCCTGCAGGATAGAGCTGATCATGCTGCCCATAAGATAGGGAAACTGAGGTTGGGGAGGTTATGAAGAGATTGAATCTCATAAAGCTCTGTCCTCCCCTCTACAGGGAGTGTTCCAGGAAACGCTGTTCTATTCCAGAGCTGCACAGACCAGCTTCTCTCAAGAGAACCAGGAGGTCCTCACTGCTCCCTGGCAGGGGCTTCTCTGTGACCCTACATGTACACACTCTGGAGCCTGTCTTCAATCACACATTCACAACTGAGAATGAGGTCACAGCTGTGGACAGCTATTCACACAAAGGGGGTGGGCACAATGTAAGAAGTGATCCTCTTTCTGCCCAAGTGGTCAGTGCTCATCTGTTCCTGATTCCCCATGAACACTCTTCTGTGTAGTCTCATGCTCCAGGTAAAGAATCCAAGAAAGTCCCAGTCCTGCTCTCCAGGGAGACTATAGTGGTAGCTGGAAGTATGGATAGGCGTTTCATCTTGGACAGTGCTCAGGAAGCATGGCTGGTACAGGGCGGAGGCAGATGTGGAGGGGACATAAGAGAGCAGCACCAGATGATGGCTGACTGAAGCAGTGGTCATGGACACCTAAAGTCCCTTGCTTGAGGCCTATGAGAACTATGGAGCCATTAAAGGTCCCATTTACAAGGACAGTGGAACTATTCCATGGGGATGAGTGGCACATGCATAAGAAATATGCAATGACAGGCACAGGGGCATGGCAGCTATGGAACACAGGAGCCTCCACCTGAGGGAGTAGGTTGTGGAACTCACCATCCAGAGTGGTTGGCAGATCCCCAGTGAAGGGAGCAGGAGTTAGGCATTCATGTGACACTTCCTGACACTAGAGACTACAAGCTGGGTTTAGGTTTTATCACTCAGGCAAAATGGAGCCTGCATTTAGCTGGACAGAACCCAGAGGACTACTTCAACATCCTCAATGGCCATTGACTTCTGCTGGCCAAATCCTCTACCAAGCACTCACCTGCCACATGGCTGTCTAGCTCCCAACTAAAGAGCCTTACAGGCACTGAGCACTAGAAGTGTTCGAATGAGGCTCAAGAGGACCCCACTCCAAGACTACGTAACTGGGTATCCAGGGTAAGAGCGAGTGTGGAGAGGCTGTTGTGACAGCCATGTTCATGAGTGTCCCTGAATAACCATGTCCAGATGAGCTTCAGGTCCCAAGCTATAGGTCCAGAGGATATCCTGGATACTGTTCCAGAACCAGACATGCTTATGTTTCCTGTTTGTGTTTGTTTGTTTGTTTTTCCAGATGCAAGAGAGAGTAGCTGGAGCAGGCCCAGCCACATCCACCAGAGAGAGGCCATTGCATGTAGTTTTGCTTCTTTAACTCTTCACTAGAAGCGTCTAATTGGCAAACTGACAGAGGGAAGGGCATGCAGTTGATCCAAGGCTGTGGATGTTAGAGGACATCGCTCACATCGGAGCCCATGGCGAGCTGGGATGGGTGGCACAATACATCTGTGCATCCTTGCCTTACAACAAGCAAGTGATCTAGAATCTCCTGGGCAAGTTCAGGGGACATCTTGAGCGGCTCAGGGTGATCCCCAGGCTGACATGTTGGCTGCATGAACAGAGTGAAGGGTGTGCACATTGCTGATAGATTCCCACCTGCACCAGGAAGGGGGAAGGAAGGTCAGGATGTCTCAGCTAGGAGGGGCTCCTAAGACCTGAAAGAGGTCCACTAAGGCAGTCTTGGGTGATGCACGTCTACCTGCCTTGTGGAAGTCTAAGGCTTGCTCTTGTGGTTCTCAAGATAGCACCCTGCCTCTCACCTGTTTCAATTCAGAAGCAAAGCCTGTGCTGTGCTGTAGCCTTCTGGAATGCAGCAGCTATGGTCAGGAACTATAGGAAGTTGGAGCTACGTGAAACCCCATCAGTAATCTACCATTTCCAGTAAGCAGGCTGGGCTATGCTGGCTTGGCCTCAGGAGTCCTCGAGTGGAATGTCACCTGATATCCTGTGGATAGGTGGTCAGGCCTAATCAGGGACCCATGGGAAGCTAAGACCATGTCCCTGGGAAGGCAACTTTCTGTGGTGTACAGCACTATTTATTTAGATACTCAGTTGTATCTATTAGTCTACACTGCCATGCTTTTCCACAGACTTCTAGAGTTCTGTGTGACCTTCATCTTTGCTGAGACATTTGAGGTTTCATTGGAGCTGCCGTCTGACAGCCAGGGAGGAAACAGACTGTCCTGTAGCTAGACCTCTGTGGTCCAATCTAGTCTTCCGTCCTGCTCTGTTCACAGCTCCAAACAGCCGTTTGGTGGGTTCACTGGTCAGAAGCTCACAGCTTTTTAAGAGTGCCACTGGCCACATGGCTGGATCTGAGTGATGTTCTTCACATTGTACCAAATGGTAGTTAAGCAGAGCCTTTAGTCAAGAACCAGAAACAAGGCCACAGTGCAGTGGTTGTAACCATAAATGGATTTCTAGTGAGAATGGCCAAAACCCAGTAGCCTACCCTTCCTTGCCTGGGGGGGGGGGGGCAACCCTATCTGTTTCTTTGGGCACATCACTCCAGGCAGTCCAATAGAGCAAGCACATGTACACACTATTCCCTGTAGACACTTGAACTACTCCTCCAAGGGAGCTAACTGCTGCCATGGGACACCAGAACAAATCCTTTGTGAAATGGCTAGTTTTCCCACCATGCGACAATTCATTTCTTAACATGGCTACGACGAATGACCTCACTTCAGCATCCCTGTTGCTTACACGGCTCACTCAGCTTCCATGTGGTATGCTCAGCTGCTCTTGCTTCTGTTTGGTGGGCATGAGACAGGGTAGGCAATGAGTTGGACACAAGGGAGTCAGGGACACTACAGCTGTGTGTTAATGACCATCTCCTGTCAGGATGTCCCCTTTATTTGTTCTGTTGTACAGGTATATGTGTGCATGTATGTATGTGTGTATGCATATGTATGGGCATGTGTGTATGTGTGTTTGTGTCTATGTGGTAGGTAGGTCTGGTGATGTCTTGTGGTTTGTGGATTTTAGAGAAACTTGTGTCAAGGGTTGTCTGGGTTCTTACCCAGGGCTCTGCCATGCTTCCTGTCTTTACCTACAGCAGTTGCTCCCGTAGAGCACCACAGCCTGGGTGCTTACATTACAGTTGTTGCGGTCTCACCCTACCGGAGGCTGGAGCCTGAGGGAGAAACACTGCAGGAAAGCTTCTCCTAAGGCCTCTTCTCCAGAGCTTGCAGATCCTGTCTTTTGTGTCCTCACAGCACTGTCCCTCAGCATATGTCTTTTCCACATTTTCTATTCTTATAAGAACCTACCCTAACGCCCCCTTTTGAACTGTCCCTGAGTCCATGTCCAAGTAAGGCTGCCTAC
>LR749504.1:143981-268939 GCA_902729485.2 Mus minutoides | reverse complement strand
TTTTTTTTTTTTTTTGGTTTTGTTTTGTTTTTGGAAAAGGAGAGAAAAAGAAAAAATGGAGCCATCAGCCGCATTTGAGGGGTCGATAAAGCTTTTAGATTTGGAGACGGTTTTCGGAGCCAGTTTCCTGCGGCTACGTGTTGTTAATGGAGCTTAAGGAATTATCTTAGACTGGGCCGGCCGGGAGCCGTATATTTCCTGCGCCTGTTCCCTTGTCGAGTCTGAATATGCTGCTGTCAGACTCGCTTAATGAAAAGTAACGCGCCGCTGATTACAGTTTTATTTGGCTCTATGTAAAGAGCGCCGTTAATTTAGCCTCTCCTCTCGGTGTGTTTGCGATCGCCACGCCTGAGCGACTGAGCGCGTCCCTGCGCTGCCTCCTCGCGCGGGCGCCCCAGGTCGGCTGACAGCCTCCCGCAGGGGAAGTCGCAGCTCGAATCCCTCCCCTGCCGCGCCCCGCTGGGGGACCGAGACATTTCCCCTTCCACAGTGCCCTTACCCTGCGAGGGTGCCTGGCTTCATCTAGGGAGTCACGCTGGCACTTGACCCATGTCCCCAAGATTCGGTGAGCCTGAAAGCACATTCTGAAGGCTGCTCCCCTAAGTAAGAGATGTCTTCGGGTGGGTGTTCCTTAAGGCACGGCTCCCTGCAATGTGGCTGAGCCCCCCCTTTATATCTTTATTCACAGGGTAATGTAGTTTATTCAAATAAGTTTCTTTAGTAGCCAGAGTCATCAAGCTCTCAGGCTCTAGCAACTTGGTATTCGGATGCCCAGAGCTGGTGCAGGCACCAGAGACCATGCCCAGAGGTTTCAAGCTCAACAAGCTTAGGGGAGCTCAGAAACCTCCTTCCTTCCCTCGAACTGCCTCAGAGGAGGGATCTTGGGGCCACTGACCAAATGTGTCCGCAGCCAGGACACAGGCTTCCGTCCAAGCTTGAGTTTCTGACCTTACCTTTCCTTATCTCACCCACCCCTCGCCTGAATTTGCGAAGCCTAATTTTTTCTGTTTTCTTTTTCTTTCTTTTTCTCCTTCTGTAAATGCTTGGCTTTGTCTAGGGTTGTGTGGGGGCGCGCTTGGCGGCCGCATTAAAATTCCTCGCGCCCCAGCTTGGGCAGCAACGTGTCTCCCCTGAGACTCCACTTTCGCTATTACTGTCAAGTACCCTTGACTCTTTATTTTTGCCCTTTTATCTATTACAACTAATTCGAGTTCTTTTGCCCTTTTCAGCCTAAGACGTGGGCTTTCCGCAAAGCCTCCCCTGCCAGCGCTCTCTCAAAGCGCGGAGCCTTTAGAAATTGAGGGGTTTACTGTCAAAATGAAAATTTCACTTCAAATTATCTTGGCTGATGCTCGCTTGCTAGGCCGGGGGCTCCCGCCGCAGCCTTTTGACAGGCACATCAGCGGCAAGCTTCCGCGTCCCGATAATATCATCCAGGAGAGCGAAAGTCAATGCAGTGACAGCGCAGGGCCGGGACAATCCAATTACTGAGTGCTGGCCAGGGCAGGCCTGCGGCTTGGGGCAGTTGGCCACTCGGTGTGCAAGGGCCAAGGGCTGGAAACCAGGATTCAGGGTGAGGACCATCATTCAGGGGACCCTCTCAGTCCTAGGGGTCTGGTTTCAGCAAAGCTAAGTTTCTTTCCTTGAGGTCTGTAAACTGTCCCCAAAGCTGGCCCCATAGACTCATTAGTGTGAGTTTTGATAGGCTACAATCTAGTCCCACCCCTAGGATTGCAGAGGACCTGGTGTCTATTAAATGTCTGGTATCTCTCAAAGGCTACTCTCGGAGTTGAAAAGTGTATCTAGCATACACAGCTGGATTCTATGTGGCTATTAGAATTCATTCCAGTCCCTGGGCTCCCTTAATTTCAGAGCAGCTTACCCTGGACTCTCGGCTTTACAAGTCCCTCTGCTTGCCACTGCCATCTCCCTAGAAACATTTTATGAAGCCCATAGAGGCCTGAACAGAAGCTCTCAGGTGAACAGAGAACAAGGGACAGATGCTGGGCAGGTGCTTCCTAGAGATGCAGGGAAGAAGAGCTGTGGAGGACCGGAGTGCAAAGTAGCCTACCTACCCTTGTGACTATGCCTAGAGAGGTGTGAAGAATCAGCTTTGCCCTCCCAGGCTGCTTCTGGCCCAAGCCCTTGTGTCCTTGCCCATGTCTTTTTAGCTCTGCCTCCCATCGTCATCTTCTGCTATTAAGATTTTTCCCTCTGGAGTCTTTAGAACTCAGGTGATATAGAAGCTAAATTTGAAGCTACAGGGTTCAGCCTGCTTCTCTGGAAAGAGGGACAATGGGGTCAGGTAACAGGACAGCTATTAAGAGCCTCTTGGCATCAGAGTATGATGCCCTCAGGGCAATGTCCCTTTCCCCCAGAGCAAAATCTCGGGGGACTTAAAAATCCTAAACATTACTTTAATTCAGTCAAAGAAACCTTGTTTGTTCGAATTCTGGTGTCTGGCAGTGGGGAAGACTTTAAAGTTTGGGGTTTCACATCTACTTATTATGAGATCAGAAGAGTGTCCTCTTGTGCCTTTAGCATCTCAAAAATGGTTTGCTTAGACTTGGATGGGCAGCTACTTTATGGGGGTGGAGTGTGGGTCAGCCCGCCTATTCTTTCTTCCCTTGGGGGTCAGTGTAACTGCTTCCAGGAACACCTGTAGAGCCAGCCCCAGCTGTGAAATGTGTTCCTTCCGCAATGCAAACACGAAAATTTATTAGTTTTGTTATATTAGCCTCCCTCTGAAACAGGCAATTATTATTGGTGTGAATATACATTTTAGAAAACATAATTTTGTCGAGTCAAGAGTGTGCAACAGTGTAAACTCGGTGGAAGTGTTGGCGGTGAGCTCTACGTGCTGAGGATGAAGTCCGAAGAAAAGCGGCCGAGGAGTCTTCGCACGAACACCGGCATGCCTCAAACCCAGAAGGAGACAGCAACACAAAACGAACCTCAGAACCCAAATGCCTTCTCCATGTAAACTTTGGACGTAAACTTTATGCTTCAGGGGGCTTCCCATCGGCTGTGCTCTCCGGTCTTCTCATCTTTCTGGAGTTCAGGGATGGCTCAGGTGGACGCAACCTCAGATAAAACCTGGGCGAGGAGTTCCTCCATAGCCCTGGAGGTTGAGTTCAAATCCTGTCTCAAGTGGATTGGCAATCTTGGCTTGGAAATGCCCCCCTTCTTTTGGAAACCCATTAAAAGCAGTCCAGAGTCAGCGCCTGCAGCCTGAGCGCCAGTTCCCTTCTCCACTGTGCAGGTGGGGGTTAAGTGCAGAAGGGTTTGCCACCGGCCTTGGGCGTAGCCAGCAGCTCCCGGGTGGCCCCTGCAGGTGGGACGTCTTGGGGCACCGTGGGCGGGAAAGAGCAAGCCAGGGGCGCCGTCAGTACGTTGGTACCCGCCCCCAGATTGCGTCCTAAAGGGCCGGGATCCAGAAGTGCGCCCTTAGCGGTGGCCCAGGCCTGGTTCAAAGTGCTGTGTCTAAGGATGGGATCGTGAAATACCCCATCCACCCAGTTTCTGAGGCTAGTTACTGGGGAGTCCTGGTGCCTATCCAGAGCCCCCGAAGGGGCCGTGACTGCAGGTGAGGACGCAGGCGTCGTCGCAGACACACCCGCTGGACCTTGGCGTTTCAGCATGCAGGAGGGAAACTCAGTCTGGCTCAGAGCTGTGGCTGCAGCAGCGGTGGCTGTGTGAGCCAAGGACCAGATGCGGGGCTTGGTCTCCAGGTTCGGTGGCGCTCCGGCCTGAGCAAAGGTCAGTTTGGCTTCGCAGGCAGGCGGGCCGCCCTCGGCGCCAGAGTCGGGAACGACCACTGTGCTCCGGAGGCAGTTCCTTGCCCTTTCCATATCCCCATCCATAACAGCTCCACCAGCGGTGCCCAGGGGCATCCTGAGTGTGGCGGAGGCCTCCTTGCCTGTGCCGGGACCATCAGATGAAGCAGGAATCCTCTCTGGTCCACTATCCAGGGACTGGAAGGGCGTCTTCAGCTCACATTCTGAGGTCTCTGCATCTAGAGGGTCGAAGTCTTCCAAGTCACTGAGTTCTAGCTCCTTGTCCTCTTTGCCAGCAGGACCTGTCAGGCCAGAGAGCATGAGGCCAGTGGAGGGAGACAGGACAGCATAAGTAACTTTCTTTTATTCTAAGACCAGAGTTAATGGAAACTCATTCCCAACTAACTAGTCAATAGCCCAGACCTTTCTGTTTTCCTTCTCTCATCTCCTGAGGGCCTCAAGTCTTGAACTAGGAACACCAGCCTGGCAGATCTGCACTCAAATTAATGGCGTTTGCAATGCTTTTAAACCTGACTTTGGATGTCTTTAAGCCTGCCTACATGGTTAACACCTCAATCTCCTCTCCCTAGGCACAAGATCTGACTGGAAACCAGTTCACCAATTTGCTGCTCAGGCCCTAAGGCTTTCCGTTTGCCACCCAACGGCTTCCAGAGACACTCCATACTTGCAGAATATCCAACCCACCTTCGCTCTTGGCACTCTTGAGAGGCTCCTCCCGTGACTCCTCCTCTCCAGCCTCCTCCTCCTCACCCTCCCCATAGGGGCGCTTCTCATCTGCACATTTATTTCTAGGTGGCCAGGTCATCTTGTTCTCCTTCTTGAGGCGCCGACGTGCGTTGGCAAACCAGGTGGAGACCTGTGTGAGGGTCATCTTGGTGATGATGGCCAGCATGATCTTCTCTCCCTTGGTGGGGTATGGGTTCTTCCGGTGCTCCTGTAGCCATGCCTTCAGCGTGCTGGTGGTCTCTCTGGTGGCATTCTTGCGCCGTGTGCCGCTGTCTACGGTCCCGTACCTGGAGACAGGCTCTTCAATGGGGTGCCAGTCGGGGCCGGGGAGATCACGCCAGCGGGCGGGTGAGGGGGGGTTGGAGGAAGCCTGCATAGAAACAGGCTGTGCCTCCCTGCGGTGGGTTGTGGTTATGGGCACTGCCTTGCCTTTTGTGGGCCAAGATGATGTCATTAAAATGGCAGAGAGTAGGTCATGGCCTGTCTGTCACTCTTTAGAGACATTTCTCTGATCCTTTATGGTTTTCCCTCTTACCACTTTGATCCATAAAACATAAAAAGGTATCACGGATCTATGAACCAGCAACCTGTGAGCCTATGCCTAGAGCAACTGGGGAGCAAGGTTCAGGAGGTTTTAGTTGAACTGGTAATGGTCCCCTAGGAAGATGGGGTGGTGAGCTGAGCTGTCCCAGCATGGGTGATGAGGGCCAAGGGACTTCCTCTTTAATTCCCACGGTAAGGCTGGTGGACCTGGCTTAGACACCCAACTGAGCTGAGCTTCTTGGGGTGCAGGAAGGTGTCCTGGGTCCTTCAAGGATGCAGCCTAGTGGACTGAACTTTCTAGAATCAATTTGCTTGAAAATCACAGCAATGACAGAATTTCTACATTCACAACAACATAGGTGTGTGTGTGTATGGGTAGGATGGAACACCTGTGTGAGGGAATTGTCCTCTCTTCTGGTCCTTCCACACCTCCCAGCCCCTCTCCCCCCCAGAAGGTGATCTGGAAGTGGTGATGGAGTGATTAGTGGCTGGACTGTAGTGGTAGTCAGGGAGGGAGGCTGAATCCCTCACCTGTCATATGGGTACTGGCCCAGAGCTGGCTCATACGGGTAGTAAGCTGCAGCTGCAGTGGGTGGTAGGCCGGCGTGTGAAGATCCTGTGCCATCCTTGGACTCGAAACTGTTCTGTAAAAGCCACCACAGCTTTTGTAGACCCAGCTAGAACTACACTACCCAAAGAGCTCTCTTAGGGTAGCTTAGATCCTAGGAGTCTCCTCAAACTTTGCCCACAAACTGCAACCCATGTCCTGGACTCACTCGACACTCAGTTTCCCAAAAGTGGGGACCTGAAGAGGGTGGGCCAGGGAAATGGGGTGGGTGTAGATTAGGGGGTGAAGATAAGGTAAAGTGAGATAGGTGGGGAAGGGAAAGAGAGGAGGAGGGTGATCTCGCTTGGAAGGAAAGAAAGAGGACGGACTGGTAAAGATTCCAGAGAGGCCACCAGGCCTAGGCATGATGTACCCGGTAGAGAAGAGGATTTGAAGAGGGGGAGGGAAGGGGCGGAGCTGGGGAAAGCTAGGGTGCATGGAAGAGATGGGGGCGGGAGGAAGAGGGAAAGGGGAGAGGGGAAGGNGAGGGAGAGGGAGAGGGAGAGGGAGAGGGAGAGGGGGATGAATTTGTACTATGGTCAGAAGGCAAATCTGAAGGAGTTTGAAGCTGAGAGTCACCCCTCTGGGAAGCCGGGAATCTGATCAGAGTTCAAAGGCAAACTAAAATACAAGCAACATTTTAGACACCGGGTCTATCAAGCCCGCACCTGAAAATCACAGCAATTTTCTGAACCTGGACAGAATTCGGACCAGGAGGCAAAGCTGACGTTCTTTTTTTTTTTTTCCTCCTACCCCAACCTGTAGGGTATCCAGGGCACTCGTGCCAGGGACAGAAGTACACTTGGCAAATCCAAGGTACGGGGCGGGGCGGGGCGGGGCTTGGGGTGGTGGGAGGGTATTTGTCCCCTACCAGAGAGTAGAAAGCAGATGCCTCAGAGCCGTAGGTCACGTAGTTGCTATAGCCCTGCGAGCTGCCGTAGGGGCTCCCGTAGACGCCTAGCGCGGCGGCAGAATTGAGTTCGTGGCGTGCAGTGGCCAGCAGCCGGCTCTCGTAGACAGGGCAGTAGACGGGCGCCTGTGCCGAGGCTGCAGGCCCGGAATCAGCCAGTGTGCGGCCGCCGGACTCGCAGCACGTGCTCAGGGAGTTGGTGGTCATCAGGAACTGCGGTGGGAGGAATCGTAAAGAAGAGTGGGCACGGCGACAGAGACTAGGGCGCTGGACCCTCAAAGACCTGACGTGCCTCTAGGGGCCTCCTGCTATCCATGTCAGTCATGAACTTTCCCCCCACCAGCCGCTTTCTTTGGCCACGTGTGGGGGTCCAGCCAGCTTTTTAAATCCTCCATGGGAATTCCAAGGTCCTGTGTGCCTTCTCAACAAGCATGTCTCGCCCAAGTGCTTCCTAGGGTCTCCCAGGGTACAGTTTGAAGGGTTAAACAAGAGGGAATTCAGATCCACTAATAGGATTTTACTAGCTCCCCTAATCCTTCTTCCCCACAAGCCATGTTTGTTCAGTATAAGGGCCAGCCAGTCAAGGACATGCTTATGTGGGAAATGACATCGAGTGGTGGCTCTTCCCTCTCCATCCCCGTTGTCAGGCCTTTGTAGGAGTCCCTTTACCTGAGGAGCAGAGGAATAGGGGTATCCAAACTGCGGGTAGGACATGGCGGGCTTGGCCTAAGAAGATCTGAGGGGCCTTTGGGGTCCTGTGCGTGGTGTGGGCGCTGCTCCGGAGTTGTAGGATCCTAGGCTCTGGGAGGACAAAGCGAGAGGTGGTTAGTTTACTCATATGCTGCTCAAACTTTCCTAGCCAGGTAAGTAAATGAGTGGCCTTGGTCTCAGCGATTCTTTTAGTTTCCAAGTCTGAACACTTCACAGGGCTCTGGGACCGACTGGTCTCGCTGCGATGACAGAAATACATATTTTGCAAAACAGAACAACAACAAAAAGAAAAGAAAACTGAGTCTGTCAAGTCAGAGGTGCGCGGCTTTAAGCGACAGAAACGTTGACGGCAGCCCACGCAGTGGCTTGGCCTGGCCGCAGACAGGTCACAGGGATGCTGGCCGGGTGGGGTACGGAAGATCCATGTCTGCGATAGCCGGGCTGAGGGCCATCGAGCTTTAACAAATGAACTCCATCCAAGGAGTCAATATCGCCCCTACGAACGGTGTTTCTCCTTAGTCACGGAGGACGGAAGGCACTTTTAATTAGAAATTAATTAACGAGCAGCTGCTCCTTCACACCCCACTGTAATCATTAGTCTCAATTACAAATGAGACCTATGAAGGGACACACGAGTGAGTCTTCAGTGAAGATGTAATCAACAGTTAAATTAGCCGGGCTGCAGCCGCCCGCTGCCCTCACTGCATTGCGCCCAGGGTGGAAGGACATGGTTCCAACAAAGCCCGCGGGCCCCTCGCTCTGAGATTGGGACAGCGTGCCTCTGCACACTTCTTCGCCACCTAGGTCTAGAAGAATCTCAGCAATGCCTCTCAGCAATTCCTACTCTGCACCAAGCTGAGTTTTAGAACCAACTGCCACCACAGGAGAGCCCGCATTTAGATGGCGACATAATTTCAGATGTGTGTGCATGTCTCCCAGGCCCTCCCCGTAGTCCTGCACTTTCAGGATCGGTGAAGCCAGGTACTGCGGGGCTTCCCGGGTCCATCACCGGTTGATTGTGCCATTCTGGGCAGCTCACTGTCCCTGGAAACTGCCCCTCCCCCTTCACTCTAGGTCATGCCACTGCTCAGCCTGGCTTCGCTTCATTTCCTCTCCCCTCCCTCTTCTGGTCGCCCTCTGTGGCCTCCTTCCGCATCCCAAGGCTAAGATAGAGACTGCCAGACGCCGCTGCTCGCTGGGAAGAGCTCATTTCCCAACTAGGCCCGGGGCTCTTCCCGTAGGCTCCTTGATCCTAGGGAGCAGCAGGGCTAGGTGCAGGGAAAGGGGCGTTGGGCGCCTAGTCCGGGCACCCTTTGGTCTGCTTCACACAGCTTCTAGCCCGGACTGTAAGGAGCTCTGCGAGAGAGGCCCAGTAGCCTCTCAAGATTTCTTGCGCTAATCTGGGCCCTGAGATACTGCCCCGAGTTCAAAGCGGAGACGAGCGGTCTGTGCGCGGAGCTTGGTGTACCAGGACACCCCGAATTCTCAGGCCTTTCATGCCACGATCTTCCTAGGGCCTGGCTCGCTCCTACTTCTTTTGGCCTGCTAGGCCAGCCTTTCGCGCTCCGCCAGCAGCAGAGCCGCTCATCGCGGAGCTGTGCAGACTTGCTCCTAAAGATTCCTGGGTTCAGACCTGCGAATCGCCCCAGGGCCACCCTCTAATTAATGATGACGTTCGCGCCCTCTCCCCAGCTGCAAGGCTGCCTCCCAGAAACGAAATCTGCTGGCCCTGACAGCTTGGTTGAAGGTGATGGATGACTATCTGGAGACCGCAGTACACATCATATAATATCTGCTGCGTAATTGCTTTAATTTACAGATGAAAATACGAGTTCTCCGATCGCGCTGGACCGCAGCCGGCCACGTCCGAACTACTTGCAAAGGAGGAAACCATCGCAAATAATGAATAGCTGCCCCATGCAAATTATTCAGGCAGTTTAGCGTTGGTAGCCGGGAGAGATATATATAAAGAACACGAGTCGAATGACATTAATAATTGTTTTTGAATTCTGTATTGATTTCATGGCAAGCTGTGTTTATTTCTTTCTCACCTGAATTGCTAATACCTCCTTCCTGTAAATAATAAGAAACTAGCCACCGGGGCTTCTCGAGTAGAAATGAATCTCAGCCTCTCCCTCTTCCTGCTTCTTCCCCTCCCCCAACTCGCTTCTAGCTTCTTTCCGTTTTCAGGCTTTACTGAGGCTTTGGCTGAACATCCGACGACTACTTTCATTATTTATTGTTTACAAACAACTTGCTTTCTTTTGATAATGAGGTGCAGGCAGAGGAGGGGCTCTGTAAATGGAGGTAGATGCTCATAGGAAGCAGGAACCCAGAGTAGACTGGTGTACCTCAGTGAGGGGCCTTTTTGTCACGTTGTCGTTCCTGAGGCCCAGGCCTTGGGGACTGACTCTGTGGTAAGCACAGACCGGTTGTGAAGGAGAAGGAAGACCAGGCCTGTGTGTGGCACTCAGCTGGAAGCAGGGAGTGCACCCAGCATGAACATTCTCAGTTTCTCAGTTTTCTTTCCCTGGACTCCTGGGGTTGGGTTTGGAATTTTACTCCTCAGGATTTCCACTTATCTCCTTAGTGGACTCCTGTATGGTAGCTGGAGTCCCTCCGTTCTCTGGGGAAGGAGTCTCAGGGTGTTTCTTGGGTCATCAATGCAGCAGCATTCTGGTCTGCCTTCCAGTTAGAGCTTCCAAGCCCCAGATACTGTTGTTCTCCCTAGTGACCCTGTCCCTGGGCCTGGGCCTAGGAGTCAGGAGCACTGGACTCCACTGTGTCCCTGAAGATGCAGACTCACATTCCACACCCCATCTACCCCATGCAGGGGCTAGTCAGGACTCCACTGAACTGCTCTGTCTTCACTCAGTCCCTACTTTCCAGTCTTGCTACTGGCCAGCACCCATCTCGACATCTTGCTGACCAACTGCTACCTGGCTGAAGCTCTCTTACCAAATGGGATATTCTTCAAGCCATCCTTGCTGCAGATATAAGGGTGCCTTCTTCAAAGACCAAGCTTTGAGCAGAGGCAAAGTGCTCTCTAAGAACAGACAGGAGTCCCAGAATCTCAGGTACCCTCAGCTAAAACAATCTTGCACAGATGCTCCATGCTGTGACTAGAAACTCATAGGGCCCCTAAATATAAACCACCATTTAGCAGTATGCCAGACCACTTGGCTTCCTGCAGTGTGGGCAGCTGATCACCTTTGGAGAGGGCTTCAAGAGATCAGAGACGGAAGGCCTGATCAGATCCCAAAGGGGTGGAGCAGGGAGCAGTTAGCCCCAAGAATTAGGAGTCTAGGGTTGATAATGGCCACAGAACTGGTGAGAGCTTGTAGGAAGGCAGATCTGACCTTGATATATCTGCCACCACCTATGTCCCAGCTCTCCAGAGTGATTCTCGGAGCACTTCTTAGCTACACCAAGAGCTCTGTGGGAGCTTATTCCACCCCAGAGAGAAGTTGGCTACAACACAAGGCCAAAACAGAAGCCAGGCACCAAGAAAGAGCCTTTTTGTCTGAGGCTAGGCTGAAGCTTGGGGTGCCTGGGTCCACTTTGGACACTCAACTGGTGTAGGCTCAGAGAGACGCCCTAGGTGCCAGAGATGCTGCGTGGTGAGGGCACCCTCCCCTTGCCTCAGATCATTCTTTAGCAGTCAACCCCTGCTCCCTTTCCTCAGCCAGTGGGGTGAGCTGCTGGGACACGCGTTGAAATTCCCGTTTGCTTCCCTCAATGCCCTCCTTTCTTGCCCTCTCTTCCTCAGCTCTCCTGCTGCACCCCCACGGAACGTTCGTTCTTTCGGCGCCGTGAAAAGAAGGAAAGAGTGCACTCAGGGGGTCCAACAGCACAAGCTGTTCTATCCCTCGCAAGCCAACACGGTCCGCGGGGACCTGAGCATCCCGTACCCGGATGCCGGGTCCTTTCCATCTGCTTACCAAAAACTTGCATCAAATGCAGCGACCTCCAAAGCCTCTATCCGCTAGAAGCAAACTTTGTCCCCTCCGGAGCAAGAGCGATCCTTGCAAAGTTTGAGCGGCAGAAACAATTTCTTACCTGCGCCAGGAAAGAGCCGGCCCGCGCCGCTTAGGCGCCAGGGCCTCCGGGAGCAGCGCGCAGCCCGGGACGCACCGGGGAGTCGCCTCCGCCGCCGCTGCCGCCTCCGCCGCCCGCGCCCCTCGGCGGCCGCGCGGAGCCTCTGCCTCCTCCGCCTCCTCCAAAGGGGGGAGGGGTCTCGGAACCCCGGGAGGGGGCGGGCGTGGGGACCTTGCCTACCTGCAGTGGCGCCGGGCCACTCCTGGCTGCCCGCTAGGGCTCTGCGCGGCCGCTGGGCGCGCGCGCTCCGGCGGGGAGCAAGCGACAACTAATGGAGACATTTCCAGGCGGAGCACCTGGAGAGCGGAGCGCGCCGGCGTCCCCAGGCGCCGCGGTCGTCAGCCGAGCCCGCACCGGCGTGACGTGGGCGAGCGAGCGAGTTGCTCCCACCCGGCCGCCCATTAACGCTTTCCCCCCGCGGGCGCCCAACGCTTGCCAACTTTCCCCTCCGCCCTGGCCGCGCACCGGGTGCGCGGGTGTAGGGGCTGGCATGAGGGGTTCCTGAGGGTGAGGGTTCAGGCTTGGCCTCCTCAGGATGGTTGGGCGAGAATGCCTGGGCCCTAAGAGGACAGCCCAACTCTACCAGGACAGCAGAGGACACTGGTCCCTGGTTTGATCAAATGCTTGGCCTGCCCTGTGGATCCAGAGGCCTTGGGCACGTGGATCGGTCTCTAAATGGTTTCCTTTCCTCACTCCTGCTGTCTGCCTGGGAGATGTGGCTCCTCGACTCTTAGGACAGAGATTCCTCTTCGTTGACCCTACCTATCCTGCTCTCACAATGCTATCCTTGGGAGTAAAATGGGCTTTCAAGCACCCCCCCCCCACACACACACACTTTTCCGGACTTTCCACACACCACCCACTGTGATGCAGCCGTTCTGGTTCCCTTCTGTAGTCACAATAGTCCCAACCAACCTGGCTCTTGGCTGTTTGGGCAGCAGGTCTCCCTCACAGACGTGAACAAGAGGAATCCGTAGTCCAATTGGACAGAAACTGCTTAGGATCCCAGTGGATCTGTGACCTTGCTGGGCGGGAGCTTACTCAGGACTATCCAGGATCCAGCTGGGCCTCTGACCTGGAACAAAAAAAGGACAGCTGTTCACTGGTTTCTTTAGCCTGAGGCTGGAGTTCAAGGCAGCAGTGGTAGGTCCAGGCCCAGAACCCCTCACCTCCTCTTCAGTATCAGAGCCTTTGCCTTTCACTTCCTTGAAGACTCCTTTTGAGGACTTGCTGCCCGACAAAGGTCTCAGTATAGGAGAGCGGCCTGGTGTGAGCACCACCTGTCCAGTTAGAGCAGGAAGGGGCTGTGGCCTGTAGAGCCCCAGGGCTTCTGCAGGACACCCCTTCCTCCTGCGGTAGTTTTCACTTCAAAGAGTCAACTTACTTCTCTTCACCCAAAGCAGTTCAAGGACCGTTGAGATTTGTTGGTTTAGATAACCTCTGAGAAAGTTATCTCAGATTTCTCCCCCTTTGCTCCCTTTTCTTTTTCCTTCGGAGCTCTTTGCAGCTGCTGGAGGGGTAATTCCAAATTGCTTGCTTCCCCAGCAGCCTGTAGCTGATCTGTGGCTGCAGACCTCACCCATCCTGCAGTGCCCAGCCAGGCTGAGCTGCTGTAGGTCAGATACTACTTTAATTTCTGCCTGCTTTGGCAACCTGCTAGGCCACCAGTATCGCCCCAATAAGCTAGGAGAGGGGACCTGGATTCTGGGTCTGAGTCTTGTCCCTTCTGTTTCAAGCCTGGAAGGCAAATGGGGGAGGGGGTTTTATTTATTTAAGGAATGATGGAGGCATACATTTGGAAGGTGGGAAGACTTGTCTAATTCCAACTAGAAGGAAGTGGAGAACAGGGGCATGTCTGCTCCCAGGGAAGGAGCAGGCATTTCTGGTATCCTCCTTGTTTTGGGGGCTCTTTTTAGGGTTTGTAGGAACCTCCTTGCACTTTGCTGCATAGACAGAGATGGGCCCATCAATACCTCTCCTGTGAGCCTTAGCTTCCATTTAAAGTTAAAACAAGCAAGGTGCATGTGTTCATGAGTGTTACAACCTTAGCTGACTTGACTCATTTCATGCTCACCGAGGCTTCCCAAAGTACCAGCCACAGTCTAGAAACACCATTTGCACATTGGCCTGTGTTATCTTCATGACCCAGACCACATGGGTTACACCCATCCCCCAACCCCACCCCAGCATAGGAGTTTAATTGGAGCTCTAGAGCCTTCCATGGGAGGAAGAGCAGGTGCCATCTCCTAATTTAGAGTTCAGTTGGCTGAATGCTGCTGGGCTTGACCTTGCTTTGACTACTGGGTGAAGTAGCTACAGATATCAACCACCACCTACTGTGCAAGGCAGCTTCCCTGAGCCCTCTTGATATGTTCTGCACACCACCACCCCCCCCCCGACAGGCACCCTGTAGAAATGATGGAAATACCCCAGGTTTTGGCCAGGGGGCCTGCAGGGAAAGTCCCTTTTCTGGCTTCAGAGTGGGTGGTCAATCTGGAAAGTGGGTCTGCAGCTTCAGGTGTATCTTCAGGGAACAGTGCTAGGGACCAGCAGGTGGGCGGCTCTGGCAGCTGACTAAGCTGATGCTGCCCACACTGCTGTGCCCCTCAGATCCTCTTTCAATCTCTCTTTTGTCTTTCCTCCTGGTGCAGCTGCCAGAGTGTGATCTGGAATGAAAGTCTCTGTGCCCCTGGGGCTTGGCCACGTGGCTGCCTCCTCCTCACCTGGACTTTGCTAGAACACGCACAGGCATCTGGGGCTCAGCCTCCAGCTGGAGCTTACAGAGGCCTGGCCCCGAGGCTGCCCAGTGTCCATCATTCTTATGGCCTGTCCACGGGCTTGTCCTCCTGCACAACCCTCTTTGGGGACCCAGAAGAAAAACATTTTGATTGAGCCAAGGGTCATCCTTGGCAGGAAGCGTCACTGAGTATTTTGGAGGCTGTCCTGACCCAGCAGAAGAATAGGGTAGCATCTGGGGAGACATGGCGACAGTGGCCAGGGACAGGGTTGGTACATGGCGACAGTGGCCAGGGACAGGGTTGGTAGAATGCTGGTCAGTGCTGAGAATGACTGCATCTGGGACTGAGGAGAAAGAGCTCCTAGCTTAGTCTCCTCTGTTCCTTCTGTGTTATCCTTGCATCAGAACAAAGCCTAGAGAGGAAAATCTACAGTTTCCTCTTCTCCCTTCTGGACCATCAGGTTGGCTCTCAGAACCCAAAATGTATCCGTACATTTTCCAATGCAAATTTAACAATGAAAGTCTGTTAACTCAAACACTATCCATCCTTCCATAGGTTTGAGCTTGGGCTAGTTACCAAACAGAGCCCTAGATTACAAAGACCCAGGCTGGAAAAGTCAGCCACACGAAGCTGAGTTTGAATCTTTCAGGAAGGTGCCAGAGTGGAAAGGTGTGTGTGAATACCACATACGCGTTTGCTCTAGCATAAAATCGAAGAGCTTCAGTAGGCAGAGAAGAAATGTACAAAGGTAGCCTGTGAGTGGACAGGGTATTTGTGGAAGGGCCTCAGAAAAATTAAACAGCAGACAGATGAGGGACCTTAAGACAGAAACCCCATAGGTTTCCAGTCTGGAGGTTTCTGGAGAAAAAAATCTGTACCTATGGTGATTTGAATAAGAATGACCCCTATAGGCTCATAGATTTGACTGCTTGGTCACCAGACCAAGTGCTTTGGTACTATTTCCAAGGATTAGGGGGTTTGGCCTTGTTGGGGTATGTTGGCCTTGTTTGAGGAAATGTGTTACAAGGGGTAGGCTTTGAAGTTACAGAAGCCTAAGCAAGGGGTTTAGTGACTCTCTCTCTCTCCCTCTCCCTCTCCCCCCTCTCTCTTTCTTCTCTCTCTCTCTCCAGCCAAGATCCAAATGTAGAGAACTCTCAGCTCCTTCTCCCGCACCATGTCTGTCTGCATGCTGCCATGCTCCCTGCTATGATAATAATGGACTAAACTTTTGAAACTCCAAGCAAGCCCTAGTTAAATGCTTTCTTTTATATGACTTATATGAGTTACCACGATCGTGACATCTCTTACAGCAGCAGAACACTAAGACAGCACTGACAATAATAAACAGCACAGTTGCTGTCCAAGGGCTGCTACATCCATGCAAGCATGCAATTGCAAGCAGAAAACAATTTGGTGAGTGGATGATGTCACCTAGTGATGTCTTCACAGGCCAGTGTGGAAATGAGAAGAGTGGATGGACACGGGAGGTTGGTCTCCTCCCCAGACCTGATCGTTCAGCAGACTTTCTACTTCAGGCTGGCATTTGGACCTGGTCTCTAGTGTTCCTCACCAGGGCTTCCTACCAGGTGAGGTCAAGTCAGCAATAACCAGGAAAAGCCGGTGAAGTCAGGGAACATTCACAATTGGCCTGCACTTGTGGTGGGCTGTCCAGTTCTCACTGGTATGTCCCCTTTAAGAGGTCATTTAGGGAAGTGGCCAGTGACCCAAAGGCAACCCTGAAAAGCTAAGTGCTTTTTCTGGCCAGTGGAGGGAACAGGGCAAATCCCCAGTTAAACTCAAGAGTAGCTGGAGGCAGTGACCATCGTAATGGCCACTGCTGATGACTGTGGCAGCAGATCACACAGGACTGTCCCCAAGGAACACACACACACACACACACACACACACACACACACACACGTTTCATAATTTTTTTTTGAAATTCAATTAATTGAAGGCCCCAGATAAAAGGAACACATTCTTAATGGCTATAAAATAACCTGAGGGGGGAGACGGAGCTGTGGAACACAACTTCAAAGCGTGACAGAAATACTTACTGTCTTACTTTAAAAGTAGCCAGATCAATGAATGAATCAGTTAAAATTACTTGTGCATTTAACAACCTTTTCATGTTCTGTTTGGAAAGGGTGAGGATTCTGCACCTATTGTCCGTGATTCAGTCTCCTGAGAGGAAGCTGTGGCTCGGGCTTCGGACTCCAGGTCCTTTGGCAGGAGGCTGCCTGGGTGTCTTCATTGAAACATGGGCTGGACGCAGACAGCAGAACCTCTGTGTTTCAAAGTTTCAGAGTCCAGAGGCATGAGCTCAGGGGGTTGGCACCAGGGTTCTTGGAGGAGCAGCTGGCTCCGGTCTCCTCTCCTTCAGTTACTGGCAGACTTTAGAGTTCCCTGTACACTTGCTGGCCTTTCTGCCTTTGCTTTCTGTGGAGCACGCACACCATTTTTTTAAAGGACTGTAGTCAGGTTGGTTGGGGTCCATTCTGCAGTAGCATGACATCATCATGATCGTGTTTGCCACCATCCTGTTTCCAAATAAGGTCACATTCTGATATGATGGACATTAGGAACATAAACCATCTCACAATGAGGTGGTACCTAGAAGTGCCATCCCTTAGGCAGTTACTTCTTAAGACTGAACATCCCAGTCTCCTGTTATGTCAATACGACTTTTAGGTGGGTGAACTTCCTCTGCGACTCTAGTGTCCTCTAGGGAGGATCTCATTGCATTCTTGGTCTCTAACTTTATGAAGTTGCCCCTGAACTTTCCGATAGAGCCCTAGGAAGCAAGACGCAGTACTCTTTTACTTGCTCATTGCCTAACATTTGTTCCACGTAGTCTGATTTTCTTTCCCGCTCTCTCTCTGCGAGGCTGGAATGGATTCTCACTAATGTCCCATGCTTATTGTTTTCTGATTTTCTGGGGTCCCTGGTGTACAGCTTCCTGTACAGAGGATGTTGTAGACATCTGATGATGTCATACTCAATGAAGCCTTCCAGGAAGGGAGAGCAAAGGGAACATTTAGCAGTGGCTTAGACAAGGAGACACAGAGTCATTCTGGATGGGACCTGAGATTGAATCCACCCACTGGGTGTCTGCCACCTTCTGACGTGAAGGAGACTCCAGATGTACCCTGTGAACACAGGAAGAGGAGGCAGATTCTGTGATCTGTGAGCACCCGGGGAGAGGCAGCAGCATTCTCAGTCTTCTGTGCTATATGAAGCCCTGTGGCTTGGTCAGACACCATAGCTCACAGAGAGTGATGGTGAGAACCAAAAGGCAGAGATCCTGAGGCTACCATGAAGCCCTTGTGCTACGGAGGACAAAGAGGCAGCAAAGGAGGCCAGGTCCATGAGTGGGGGTGATTCTGGCACTTTCTCCCTGCTGGGCAACACTGGGATTTCCCTAAATGGGTTTTCTTGACCAGACCTGCCCCATGGTCCTGCTGGGGAGCTGCGGCACACTGGCAGCAGGTAGTGTGAAACTCAACCCATTTTGTTCCTCACTGCCTCAGAATGCCCTTGGCTTGAGAAATCAAAGCAGGTAATGTCTGACCCTTCCACACATACCTTTAAGAGCTCCTGGGATATCCATCCCTGTCCTTTCCTCTATTGACGCAAGCAGTGTTCCTAACAGCCAAAACCCTGCAGCCTGGCTCCCTGATGTGGAGCCGTGGAGCAGAGCCTCTGCCTCTTTCCCTGCGCTGGAAGCCCCATGTGATCCGGGGTGGCTAGTTACAGTAGCACCACCTGCCTGCTCCACCCGCACTGATACAAGTCAGATAAATAAGATCACAATGTGGTTATGCATGATTATGGGATTATACTGTAATAGAATTGTGAATTGTATAATTATATATTACAGTAAATTGTGGATTATGTGCCTGTATATTATAATTTTACTACAGAGAAAGCAACTGGACAGAAGTGTTATATATATTCTTTTGTGGTTCTGTAGCTCTTGAGGCAAGTGTGTTTTCCACTGGGCTACCAGTCTAACCAAATACATTATCTTAAAGGGGAAATGTAATGGAAAGGCAGCATATATAATGTCAAGGGTATAGTTCAATGCTAGAGTACTCATTCAGCATGTTCAAGGATTTGATCTTGATCTTCCTCAGTGTAAAATTGCAGCAGCAGCAGCAGCAGCACCACCACCACCACCACCATCACCACCACCACCACCACCACCACCACCACCACCACCACCACCACCACCACCACCACCACCACCACCACCACCACAGGTGTAAGGACACACACAGCAACACTAACTAAAGGCTTAAAAACCAAATTCACTGTCTTTTGTTTTCACAAGAACCTTGAACAAGAGAACATTATTTTCAAGGTTTTTTTTTTTTTTAATCTCTTTTTGTCTCCTTCTCCATAGGAAGGAGGCTATTCTATGATCACAGTTGTGAACAAATTGTGTAGACTAAGGGATCCCTCAGCATGTCAAGAAAAATACTAGTAAAACTCAGGATGCTGGCTCAATGTGCAAAAGACCAGAGACATTCTAATATTGCCCTAAAAATCCCAAGCCTTCTTTTGTAGGTTTTTTTTTTTGTAGTTTAAGGCAAGTAAAAACATTTTATATTTGATAACTTTAGTACCAAAGGTTAACACTAATTGTTTAACAGAAATGTTTTATTTTGATGTGTCTAAACCCATCACCTCCTGTTAGATATCTGCTCTATGTTTTTTAAAATTTTTATAATTTTTATAATTTTAGTTTGCACACAGGCCTTTGATCTCCATGCAGTTTATGTTTTGGGGACATGGTGTAAGACAGAACTCAGTCTTTTTTTTTTTTTTATGACTGTTCTTCTGCTCATCACTAAAGGCATTGTTTTTATTACATACACCTGACATTCCTGTTTATATTCTTCAAATATAAATCTTTCACAATGAAATTTGCTATAGTATATATAAAGTGATTGGTCTAACTGTAGGAGCATGTAAACCCTGTCACCTCCTGTTGTCCACATGGTATATTGATTTAATAACAGATGTGCTTACTGTATGGAGTGTGGAGGAGATTAATGGTCCCAGAAGAAAGTGATGGCATTAGAGAGACCCATGAGGCTCTCCAGTGGTCCAGCCACAGTGCTCATTGCCGTGTGCCCCCACTTTATTCTTTATAAGGAGAAAGCTTACAAAAGCACAGCCCAGCCTCCCTTGCAGTGATGAAGCTCCAAGTTCTCTTATAGTTTTAAGCTCCCTGCTGAGAGGTTGGAGGAAGTGATGGCTGTATTTTTACATGGATATGACTTCGAAGAAAGTAGCTCGCTCACTCACTCATGGCCCCCATTTCACGGTCCCTTAGCTGACGTCTTAATTTTAAATCTATGTACTTACTTTGTGTGTATGTCTGTGAGTGGCACAGGTTGCACATGCCATCGCACACATACAGAGATCAGAAAATAGCTTTCAAGAATCACTTAGTTCTTCTCTTCAACTTTGTGGGATTTGGGAATCACACTCAGGTCTTTGGTCCTGCCCACAAGCGTCTCTACTCACTGAGCATTCTGCTGTCCCTTTAGTGCCAATTGTGTTTCTTCTAATGTGATGGATTTCTAACAGAAACTACCTAAGGGAGGTGAAGTTTACTCTGGCTCTGGGTATATGGTCCATCGCAATAGGGGAAGAGAGACAGCCAAAATGACGGTCTATGGAAGTCGGAATGGGGAGTTAGGTCTGTTAGATCTCAGCACTGAATTGGAAGCAGCTATAACTATCAAGACCTGCCCCTAGTGGCTTTTTCCTATCAGCCACACCTTATCTCCCAAAACAGTGCCATCATCTGGGGATGACTGCAAATGCGTGGGAGCATGGGGTGGCATTTCACACCCAGATCATAAGGGTTGAAGTCCATCTGCTGAGTCTTGCTGCTGCAGGCTTACCTGCAGCTCTGGATGAGCCCTAAACTCCGTGCCTGCTCTCACAGATGAGGAGTGACATGCTTCTCTCTGCAGCACATGTGACCCTGCAGTATGGAAGATGAGAGGCTTTGAATAATGGCCGAGACTGACCTGGGTACTGGGAAAGGAAATAAAGAAGTTGCATTTACAGCCGATGTCCTGAGAACAGCAGGCAGAATGAGGGCCAGTTTTCACAGGAAGCCCAGAAATAAAAGGCTGTGTTCAATTTGATGATGGCTCTAAGCTCACCTGTAAGTCATGGCAGCTTGGTTCAATATTGTGAGTCCTGGACGGCTTGGATTATTGTCACATAGTGGAGCAAGATCTCTTTATTGGCTGCGGATCCCTGAAGCCCGTGCCCAACAGGAAATCAATGCACATCTTCCTGGCCTCACTGCCTCCGGGAGCCTCATTTTCTGGTCGTGTGTGTGTGTGGTTTTTTTTTTGGTCAGCTTCACAGTCTGACTCCAGATTACTGCTTTGGTTGAATTTTTACTTTCCCAGTCCCAAACTGCAGGTTCTCACAGCTCCTTGGTGTTAAATAGCACATTGTGATCACTGAGTACCCGGCTGTCCCAGGCTGCAGAGAGAAAGACTGTCTAGTGCTCACCTTTGGGTCCCCTGCTTAGCTTGGGTGATCTCTTTCACAGAGAGCCTCCTGTGGGCAATAGGCTGACATTACAGGCAGCCTGGAGAGTCAGCCAACAGCCAATAAGCCAGAAAGTCCCTGTGGGTTGTACCTTGATCACGTGTCTTCTCCGGAGGGCCTGGGCTACACGCCCAGCGAAGGTGAAGATGGAACAGAGTCTTACAGGCAGATGAGCACCTGCCCTGTACCATCAGGCTTCAGGGATAGTCCCTGTCATGCAGAGTGTCCTTGGAAGACCCAGCAAGGCCAAGCTGCCTAGAGTAGACATAAGAGGGTAAAGAGGGCTCAACTGAGTTGGATGTCTGTGTCTGGAAAGTGGAGCACAGGGCTCAACTGAGTTGGATGTCTCCTTCCATCATCTTTTGTACTACCTAGAGTGGTTAGGGGGAAGTGGTTCCATGGTCAGAGGTTTCCAGACCCCACTGTTCTTCCCTTAACTTCATCATGGTCTTTACCTTTGACCCATCTGTTCCCATATAGAGACTTCAGCAGCCTCTTTGTATATGACCAGAAGCCTTGCCACCCTGTGTTACTGGGTTCTTCTGACATGATCCTTGGAGTCCTGATAGCATCTACTTTTGAGAAAAAGATTCTATGTACTTATCTTGGATACCTTTCTAATCAATGGCAAAAGACACCATGTGAACAGATTAGAGATCCCTTCATGGCAGTGACTGAGAAAACATTCTCTCTCTCTCTCTCTCTCTCTCTCTCTCTCTCTCTCTTTCTTTTTTCTTTTTCAAAGTGAATTCTATTGCCACCATCTGAGTAAGGGCAGTAGATTTTTATTCTTATGATTACTTCACAAGTTTGACATAATTTCCTTTCAAATGAAACAAATCAGCACAATGCCTTCGGCAAACCTTTTGAGCACACAGAAAGGTGCTGAGGTTTATATCTGTGCACGTGGGGCTTGCTGTACTGTGGAGGTGTTTTGAGAAGGCTGCCCCACATGTATGGCACAAAGGGAGGTCTTGGACGAACACAGATCTAAAGACCTCTGCTTAGGGCACTCTGGTACGTGCTTCCCAGCATTCTATTGTGATACCCAGAGAGACACATTGCTAACCTTTTCTGCATTCAATTTGCTTAGAGAAATTCACTGGGTCCAGCACTTGCTCAAGATGAGGCATGCACAAGGCCATCTGTACCCCAACAGGCCACCTTCAGGAGGAGATGCTGAGCTCTGGGATGACTTTACAGTCACAGTCAGAATATGGTCAGGTTAGTCCAGCGCAGCTGAGGTTGGCCACCTCTGGGCTCCCTGTGTCTTCGGTGTCCCCATCATTGTTACCAGTCCTTGTTGCTCTGTGCTTCCCTGTGCAACATCCCAGGGATCTCTGGAGGAAGAAAAGCTTTATGGGCAGAGTATTGCAGGAGATAAAGGCTGCCCGGCAGAGAGGTGTTCATCAGAGGGAGGCAGACCTTCCACTGAGTTCCAGGCATTTCCAGAGGCTGAGGGACAATGTTCATTAGAAGACACACTGGCTCTCCGTCCCAACTCACCTCCCTGAATGTCTTATCATAAGAAATATTGCAGGAATAAGAAAACTGGTTGGCCCCATGGCATGCTGGGTTAGCTCCCCAGGTAGACCTGGGGTACTCACCTGCGGGGGATCACTGTGGACTTGCCTTCCTTCTGACACTTGCTCAGACTCTTTCATTACGAGTTTGTAGGAAAGTTCCTTGGAACTGCAAGCTTTCTCGTCTAAACAATTGATTTTATGGTACTCAGAACTGTTGTTTTGGTAAGCACCTCATTGGAGAAATATTCTTCAGTGTGTCTGCCAGCAAGCCGATGTGAAAAAGGACAGAATTGTCTCAGCCACTTTTCCACGGTTTAACTCATTGCCCCATTTCTGAAGCTTCAGGAAGAGTCAGCCAATGTGGGACTCTGGGGCACCACAGGGAAGGCTCCGATCACAGCACAGCAGGATGCCAAGCCTGAGACAAGCCATGGTCTTCTCGCCAAGATGCAGCTTTGAAGCCATTCCTCAGACACAAGAAATTCCTCTCAGGCTCCCACTAACATTTCTGAGGCCCTCTGCAGGACTTGAAGGTGGTGGGTTCTTAATACATGTGTCTGAAAGAAGGAGTGAGCATGTCCCTCTGTTCACTCTGTCACACCTGGCCATCACACCTCTGCAGGGACTCTCTGTCCCTTTTACTTAGAGAGAAACCATAGTCAGGCCTGATGCTTTTGTTCCCACAGCCAGTGCAAAGCATCTGCATCCACAGCTCTAAGGATCACCCACATCTGCAGGCCCTCATTGCTGTCTTGGTTGGTTGAATCTTTGGAAGTGGGATCTGTAAGTGACATGTTATTATGAGGAATGTTCACCTGAGTATTGAGTCATTTAGGGTCTCCAGGGATTTAGAACCCATGTGATTTAGAAGTGGAGGGGTCAGTACAGGGAATCACAGTGGGAGTCAATTTACACCTACCCCAAGGCTACCCACAAACAGTAGTAGATTCAGTGCTGAGTCTCAGACCCCAGGGGCCACTGCCTAAAGGCTGGGAAATATGTCTAATACCCAAGAGCAGAAGAAAGGGGTCCCTCCTCCTGGGGAGGCAAAGACTTCACTCTCTTTTGCCTGTTCTGTTGGTCTCCAATAGATAGGTCAGCGCTACCTACTTGGGAGGGTCTGGGGAAGAACAGTGATGAGGATGGTCCTGAGAGGAAGCCATCTGCTCTAGGAGAGTGGGGAGTCTTGAAGAAGAAGCCCCATGGGCTAGGCTGACACCTGAAGGATTGGATTGAGTCAAGAAGACATGGAGGGGCTTAGGGGATAGAGGGGTCAGCCAGGATGGAGGGGATGTGGAGGCCAGGCAGTAGGGTCACAGGTGTATGTGAGGAGTTGGATTTGTCCTAGGAGGCTTGGAAAGACATGGGGCGTTCTGTATAATACTAACAATCACATCTTCTGTAAGCAATCATTCTCACCTGCTAGGTGTACCAGACTGGGACAAGAAGGTAAGTTGAGGTAGCACCTTCCTTCATCTAGGACAGTCCTGGCTTGAGTAATGGTACTAAAGATAAACCCCAGGCTGGCTGGTGTATCACTTCCTGGCAGCTGTCATTGCTATGGCATCTATATTTGTAATTCATGTACTGGCTGTTTTGACACAAGCTGCAGTTATCACAGAGAAAGGAGCCTCCCTTGAGGAAATGCCTCCATGAGATCCAGCTATAAGGCATTTTCTCAATTAATGATCAAGGGTGGGAAGGCCTGTTATGGTCAGTGCCCTCCCTGGGCTGGTAGTCTTGGGTTCTATAAGAAAGCAAGCTGAATAGCCAGGGGAAGCAATCCAGTAAGCAGCACTCCTCCATGGCCTCTGCATCAGCTTCTGCCTCCAAGTTCCTGCCTTGTGTGTATTCCTGTCCTGACTTCTTTTGGTGATGAACAGCAATGTGGAAGTGTAAGCTGAGTAAACCCTTTCCTCTCCAACTTGCTTCTTGGTCATGATGTTTTGTGTGGGAATACAAACTATGACTAAGACAGTTGGTGCTCTACTGCTGAGCAGCAGGAATGACTACATACTGATAGTCTATGAAAGATAAACGATAAACCAGCATCTTGGTGAGTCTGAACCTCTTGCTTCCAGAGAGAAAGAACCTTTAATATCCTTACGAGGGTCCTATGATTCATCAAACATGAGGAGGGTGTTTGCCCTGACCAGGCTGCTTGGGGGCCATGCTCCTTCCTAGGTGGGAGCTACGGATATGCTTGGCACACACTTTAACTTAGAACTAGGGCCAGAGTTAAACCAGCAGTACATTGGCCAGTGGCTTCAGAGCTTCCATATGGTTAGGCAGGAATGTGTGCATCATAGGTAGTTGCTATGAACTGAGGGGCAGATGATATGTAGCTGCTCTCCTGCAGGCTCTGCACCTCCAGTGTATTAGTATTAGTTAGCTTTCCCTAGATGTTGGAATGACTTTCCAGAGAGAGTGGCTTACAGGTGGGATTATTCATGTCAGT
This sequence comes from Mus minutoides, assembly GCA_902729485.2. Lineage (NCBI taxonomy): Eukaryota > Metazoa > Chordata > Mammalia > Rodentia > Muridae > Mus > Mus minutoides. Next base: position 244,240 of record LR749504.1, on the reverse strand, counting down.
TCTTGTCTTCAGAAGCTTTAGATCATGGTAGGGGGAGTGTGTGGTAGAGAATGGTTCATTGAAGGGCAGAAGGGAGCAGAGAGAGGGGGAAGGACTGGGGACTAGGTGTGACCTTCAAAATCACAAGCTCCAGTGACCTCTTTCCTTTAACAAGGATGTTCCTGGATCTCTTAGAAAGTATCACCAACAACACATGAGCCTGTCAGACAAATTTCATGGCACCTCTGTGACTGGATGAGGTCAGGGGGATGGTTCTGGACATCTTAGTATTTCTTCAGAGTAGAGGTAGTGAAGAGACCATGGATAGTTGTTCAAACTCCCTAGTCTTGTGTCTAACAGCAACTTCAGGATGAGCTGAAAACAAAGAAACAAACAAACAACCACCTGCAGATTGAGTACTGGGTATAGAAAGCAGTTTCCTCATGAGTTGTCATGGCTGACCAGACTCAGTGGGGTCTGAGAGATCCCCGGTTTTTAGAGGCAAATCCCCAGAATAGAGGGTTAGCTATTCTACAGTTACCCATGGTTATCTCAACAAGCCACAGAAAAAGGCTAGCTTGGTCTCACAGCAATGCACAGAGATTTAACTGCAGGAGGATGGGAGGATGTGCGTGTGTCATGGTTGCCACAAACATAACTCATATATCAAGATCTCTCTCTCTCTCTCTCTCTCTCTCTCCTTCGTCCATATTATTCTACATTATAAGCCTTTCACTTTGTTTAAGTCTATCCTGAAAGTAAAATATTTGAGATAAAAATTAAAATAGTTGGTGTGCAAGTTTGAGGTTGCCTTGTAAAATTACCAGTGGGTTAGTGTCTGCCAGAACAAATCTCAGCCCTGTTTAGTGGAAGATAACAGAATCCAGACCTTCTAAAACACTGTTCAGTGTTTACTATACAAAAAGAAATTACTAGACATTCTATAAAAAAAAAAAAAAAAAAAGAGCTAGGCGGTGGTGGCGCTCGCCTTTAATCCCAGCACTTGGGAGGCAGAGGTAGGCAGATTTCTGAGTTCGAGGCCAGCCTGGTCTACAAAGTGAGTTCCAGGACAGCCAGGGCTACACAGAGAAACCCTGTCTCAAAAAACAAAATAAAAACAAAACAAAACAAAACAAGAGAAAGAAGTGGACTCACATCCACAAAAGACCCACATGTTGAATGAGCAAAATCACTGACGAGTTGTGAGTCTATTACAGACAGAGCTGAGGGGAAAACACAGCCTGTGAATATTAACAGAGAATTGGATAGTAAGAACAAGGAGTCCAGATATGAAAAGTACAGTGTTTTGCATTAAAACATTCTCTTAGCTAAATGCAAACTGGGCACAGAATAAAGGGATCAAGATTCAAGCTTGTGAAAGAAAATGAATTGAAAGAAAAAAGAAACCAAACAAAGGAAGCCAAATATGTGTCCCAACCACCCATCACAGATGAGTATGTCTGAAGGTAGCCCAGGAGGACACGGGGAAGCAGCGTGTACAAGAAACACTTGAAGGGGCTAGAGAGAGATGGTTCAGCAATCAAGAGCACCAACTGCTCTTCCAGAGGTCTTGAGTTCAATTCCCAGAACCCACATGATGGATCACAACTACCTGTAATGGGATCTGATGCCCCCCTCTGGTGTATCTGAAGACAACAACAATGTACCCACATACATAAAATAAATAAATAAACCTTAAAAATTGCTTAAAAGAAAAAGATAAATACTTGACGATTTACCCGTCTTACTATTCAACCTTATGGTACTCAAAGGTTCAGAAAACCACCAGTAGAAAAAAAAAATCCAACCAAGAGAAAAGAAACTGAGACATGATAGTAGACAAATGTCTGTAACCCTCAAATGTGGAGGAAATCTGCAATGAGAGAATTAAAGCAAGATTTGTGTTGGAATGCAGCAAGTGAGGGCTGACCTTAGCAGACCAGCGCCTAAAAGGTGGGAAGGAAAGGAGGCTTTGCTAGAATTCAGAATCCACATAGGTAGGTAGCTCTTCAAGGGGGTGGGGGGGGGTCACAAGAATCAGACATAGAGTAACAAGGCCATTTCCCAAGTTTATAAACAGTTGCTGGGGAGAGGAGACTGCCCAGTAGAGCTGACTGCTAACTGTGCAGGAAACACGGGGATGTAGCTTTCATGTGTTGCCTCTCCCTCTGCGATGGGCTTTGCAGTGATGTAGCCATATCTGAAGCCACTGTTTTTCTGTAGGTAATAAACTCACAGGTTTACTAAGAGATAGATTTTTGTGGGATCATATTGTTGGTGTGTCATCGGTGCCCTATCTGGGGTGAACAGACATTTGTCCATGTGTCCCAAGAGTGAGTCACGGGATACCACTAAAGCCATCATTCAGCTATGACCATCACATCACCCATTAAAAAAAAAATAGGCAAGAATTAAGTGACTCACTTTCCACTGAGTCCTGGAAAGGCCTAAGTAGTTGTAAGATCATGGAAGAACAGAGACAGGATGGTTCTGGATGTAACGGTGCAGGACAGGAGGGAGGTGCTAGTGCTCTGTGGAACAGTGGGACGAAGGTGGCTGGCAGCAAACAAGGGTCTTTCAAAGTAGCTGATGCAAAGGATTCCCCCACGATCCTGACAAAACCAAATGATGCATATGTGAAGTGCCGAGCCTGCCACTGACCTGGACCCCACCGCTACACAGCATACACATGAGCATACATCTGTCCCCCATTAGTATATTCAGCTTAACAGTTAGGAATGAAGCTTGTCCCATAGCAGTGAGATAAATTTAAGTGCCCCTTTCCTCGGTTCCTCTTAAATTTACCAAACAAGCGAAAATAATTAAAAAATGCATAGTGAATTCTGTGATAGATACAGAAAAAAAAGTAAGATTTTATATATAGAGACATGGAGCATGCTGAAAAAAGCGACAGGCAAGTCTAGGATGGGAGAAAACAGCATTGCTCACAAAGTGATGTAACGTGAATTAAAAGAGAAAATGGTATTGCTCACAAAGCGATGTAACATGAATTAAAAGGTTTGCGGTGGGAATTAAGAGCATGGAGGAGAGGTAGCAGATCTAACAGAAAACCAAGGAAGTGTATCTACAAAAGAACAAAAAATGCACTTAATAAATAAACTGTCAGCATTTATGAGATTCTACTGAAATGCCAGGTGCAGGGAGGGAAACATGGGGTTTTAGTTTTAGAGGAATACATCAGACTGCGTTGGTTGCAGCCAAAGCCGCAGCGAGAGGTGAGCACGTAGCATCAAAATACTGCCGGTAAAAACCGAGAAGCTGAGAATCAAACACTTTCTTCCTTCACAAGAAGTTTTAAACGGAAAAGGAAATAAAAATCCAATCAAACCACAAAAAATTAAAACAGGGAACAGATTAAATAGAGAAAACCGATAAAACCGAGAGCCGGTGCTTTGAGAACTTAAACTATTGACAGGCCTCCAGAGACTGGATGGGAAAAGGGTTAGAAGACAGGCTTCTAATTTTAAGAACTGAGAAGGGAACGCTCCTGTGGAATGGAGGAGAGGAGGTGTCATGTCTGTGTCAAGCACGTGCGCCTTGCAGTCTGTCTCTTCTTTCCTATCAGTTCCTCTTCTGACATGCAGCTTTCAAGCTATTTCTCCCTCTTCCTAAATCACATGCAAATTCACAAGTTTGTGTATTCTGCATGCCAACGCTTTAAATGTTGATGTCGAGGCTAGGATGCCATGATAGAGATCTCAGGGCGAGCATTGTGTGTCTCAAGGACTCTGGGGTTTACAGGTGCCTTGTGGTGACATCACACAGACCATTTGATCTGTTAAATAAAAACAAACCATTAAGATGCCAGTGCTCAGAGAGCAGCACACATTTACTTAAACACGGTGGATAACATAAGAGAACTCTCCTACATGGAAACTATTTCTTGATGCCTGTCCTGGCCAAACTACCTTCTTCTAGTGGCACCTTTGCATGTGAGTGGGCACAGAGGTTGGGCACCTGCCTTTGTCTGAAGCCTATGCTCTGGCTGTTGGGCCTTCTGTTAGATCTGTGCATAAAGTCTTGGTGAAGCTAGAAAGATACCACAGACCCCAGATGAGCCCAGAGAGCCATGATAAGTAAGTGTGGATTTGAGGAACATTGGTATACAATTAAGTTGGATTTTAGGAACATTGGTATACAAATCCATAGGAAAAACAATAATTAAAACAGAAGAAAAGAAAAACTAAATAAATGGACCCGCTGAAATTGACTTATTCCTATGGTGTGACTAGGTCATTGCACACTAGGAACAACTTGACTAACTGGGTTAGGGATTATATATAAAGGATGATGGTGATGACGATGATGACTATGACAACAAAACCAAATTGAAATGGCTTGCTCATATGAGCCTCTCTATCTGTAGAAAGTTCAAGGCCAGCCTCTTGACACTTCGGTTTCAGGAAGACCCAGGCTTCTTGTACTGTTCTGCTCTACAGTCCCAGTAAAGAGATTTTATTATGGCCACTTCATGGTTCTAGATGGTTACTGGCATGCCAGCCATTATAGTTATCTTTCAGCACTGGACAAGGAGGAGAAGACCAAAGGTCCTAGCTCTGCTGGGCTAGTGTGCCCTTCAATAGCCTGAGGCCACACCAGCTCTGCAGTAAGGCTCTGCCAGCCCAGCACCCACCATCCTTTTGGGAGTTCTCTCTTCTGCCAGCTCTAAAGCACTCATCTCCTATGTGGACAATGATGCCTCTCTCTTCCTCTGCCTTCCTCGGCTCCCCTCCAGCCTCTGGGTGAGATGGGATTTCGTCATGCCGGTATGGCTGCCTGAGAGCAGCATCTCACTCTTGCTGCCTGCCTATTTATCTTTCAGCAGATTGAGTCGTGGCTAGATCCTGAATTGGTCCAGAGCACCACGAGGAGAAGTAGCCATCGACATCCCATGGTGTGGCTTTTTTGTGCCATGACATGCATCCTTGCCTATAGAGTCATTTTGGATATCTGCCTAGAAGAACTGCCCTCCCTTTCTGACTTGTGCCTGGTTCAGCACTACATGCCTTGTAGGAAACACAGGGACATGCTAATATGTACAGTGTGCACAGGCAGGGGGCTTATTACGGATGCTAAGGCATCCCACCCTAAGGATTCTGTTTCTGCTGGAAAGAGGAAGACCCACTGTGTATGTGAGGACCCTGAACTCTCTCTAGCTTTTCTACTTTGAATCCAAGAGTGAGGGCCAGCAAAGGTGGGTGGTTTTTCATGCAAGGAATGGCAGCCGTGACCCACCTGCTCCATTAGATCATTTCTCTTTTCCTCATTTTCTGTGGTCCCTCTTCCTGACCTGTGATTGCTTTATGCATGGTCAGAAGTGCTAGGTTTATGGGAACCCAGAGACACAGCAGCAGTTACAATTAGGGCTTCTCAGTCCCTTGCTGTGCAGCCTGGAGGAGATGCCGTTCCCATGGCTGCAGGTTTCGTGGAGTATTCTCTAACTGTGTCAAGTCTGCTTCATTCATTCTGCACACAATGCATGTGGAACCCCTTTCATGCAGTATCAAGCACAGGTCTGGACAGCACTGTCTGTCTGCCCACCAGCTGTCAGGCACTGGGTTAGTACCATGCTTGTGAATTCTGCACCAGGGAACGTTCATGGGTAAGTGAACTGAGACCTTCACAGAAGACTGTCTGCTGTGTGGCTGTGTTCAGCTGGCTGGGGTGAGGTCAGGCAGTAGAGCCTGAGTGCTACTGCATACTGGGCTTGTGGGTGGTGGAAGTGCTCCTGGTATTGAGCAGGGCACTTTAAACTGACAGATTTTTATGGAAAGTGAGTTGCGCCTGAACATTTTTGAACATTTTTGAAGCCAGAACTTCCCTCTGAAGGCCATTTATGGAGCTGTGTAGGCTGCACTTCTCCCTCTACCTGCAGGCATGCTGGCACCTTTGCATTTGTGTAGCTAGTAATAGTCTGTGGCTTGTTCAGACTTGGTCTTTAACTCGAGGAAACTGGGAATGGGGTGGGCTGTGGGGGGCCATGTGGGTACTTTGAAGGGTGTTCGTAGAGGTACAGCTGAACCTTAGGGGAGAGCCAAGCTGGGAAGACCTCTGTTCTACTCCATCTGGGCTCTAGAGACCCCGAATCAGTTGCCACATGCATTTGTCCAGGAAAGCACCATTCTCATAACTGTTCTCTCCCTCTGTGACCCTACTGCCTTCCTGACAGGTTCTGCTGGGGAAGGTGGGCTTGGACTCGGTTGTGTCTAAAGATTGCACGTGTAGCCTGGTCAACTCTGAGGAAAAAGGAGAGGTAGTTTTTTGGATGGAGACTTCAGTCTATAATGTGGGTTTTTTTTTTTTTTTTTTTTTTTGCCAATCTGCAGCTCTGGAAACAAAGCAGAGAGGAGAGGAATCTACCAGCAGTGAATCTCTAGGGGAGGGTGTTATGAGATACTGGTTGTTGCCTGGGCCAAAGTGACAGGCAGGACTGAGTATGAGCTCCTTTGGAGGCCAACACATGCCTAAGACTGCACCCCCTACTCATATCCACACACAGGCACAAGGGCACATACCTACCACACACATGTAAATAAGTCACACACAGGCACATACTCAAGCACGCATATGCACATATACACATATACATGCAAACCCAGGCACACACAGGAACATACACACGAGCACATAAACAACTGCACACAGCCATACATAGGCACATACATGCACACTGGCACATATACAGGTACATATACACATAGAGGCACTCCCCCTCCCCCAACACACACAGAAACACACATACGGACACACACACACACACACACACACACACACACACACACACAGAAGAGAGAGAGAAATGCAGCAGTTTGGGTGAGTGTCATTTCTTGTTCTTTTTCTCCATCTAAAATCTCATATTTCAGTTGACCATTGTGCAGAGTTGTAGGCACATTATTAAATCATCTGTATCCTTGTAGGGCAAGGTCTCCCTTTCCTAAAAGGAGTTCACTCTGGATTCTAAGTGCTTGGCTTCACTCCTTAGCCTTTCAATCGTAGGTAGGGTATGATTGATGAACTGTTGTTCAGTTGGGTCATCACCGTTTGTGTCACATATTGGCCATCATGGGGACAGGCACCCCACAACCTGCACGTTCACCTGTGGGAGCTCTGGGCTCCCACATGCTGACTCCGGTCTTGCAGAGCAGTCTCTCCTCTTTCACCAGGAGTGTGAGGATGATGAACATACCACAGGACTGCTTTCATTAGGTGCGGCTCATTTTACCCGAAAGAAATCAGACAAATTGGCTTTTCCTTCCTTCCCTCTCTTTCCCTGGGATGATTATTTACAGCAGGCTTTTATTCCTCTCCTCTATTCCTCCAAAGGCAATGAAAAGCAATTCTGAGAGCACAGCAGAAAATCAGTTTTTAATCAAGAAAAAACAATCTGTGTGAAATAGAGATGTGCGGCTTCACCGGGGAGATTCCTGCAGCCAACAGAGCGTGCCTTGCTACCCAGGCTGGGGCCTCTGCCTGACAGGGCTCACCAACATAGTACTGAGGGGTGGGGGCACAAGGAGCCTCCTGTTTCCAGGAGCAGGAACAGGGGCTATGCAGCCCCTCACTGGGATGGAGGGTTAGAGTTTGTATGTCCTCAGCACATACCTCCTTTGCCTGGGATTGGAAGCCCAGGTCACAAGGCGTGGTGGCCGCCCTCAGCTGTCACTGACCTGGCTCTTCAGTGTGGCCTCTTAGCACTTCCATCCTCGCCCCCAAGCCCCCTCCCTCCTGCTCCCAAGTTCCCAACTCAGTTCAGAAGGTTTGTAATAGAGTCCTGGCACAGAGGTTGCAGGAGCCAAGCAGCTTTCTGGCTTCAACCCTGGGGTTGGACTCTTCCCTTGTGACTACACAGAGGCTTTTCCTTTAGCCGAACTCTCTAGGGTATCCCTAAGGGTGGGCTAACTTTCCTCTTCAGTGCAGGTTCATGCCATGGTGGCTCATGGCAGGACTCGCAAGTTCTACGCCCAGTGCCCAGATTCTCAGTACACAGGTCCAGTGTAAAATGTTAGAAAGTGGTCTTGTTTTCTACTTTACTTTGAATATGGATCTCTTCCAAAATTCCAGCTGAGGTTTAATTGCCATGGTAACAATGCTAATAGGTGTGGCCTTCCTGAGGTGGGGTTCAGGCCTGAAGGGCTGCTCTTCTGGGTGAGGTTGATGCATATACACTTCTCTGTGTTTCCCTGAACTCCTCACATCAGTTCGCCCCCCCTCCCCCGTATGGGGTCCCCATATCCTCTTACTCCCTCGGGGGTCACAATGCCCTCTCCCTATTCTTAAGGTTCCCCATGCCTTCTCACCTTTCTTGGAGATCTCTGCACCCTCTCATCAATCTCTGGGTCTCTGGACCAGTCCTTAAAGTCCTTCTCTGTGAGAACTGGATTTGGTTTGGACAAAATGAAAGCCCATGACCCCAGACTCTGGTGCTTGGTGTGTAATGGCCACCATGGGTTTGGCAGCTCAGGATTCTTGCTCAGGGATTTAGCCACTCCAATTATAGTGGTGAAGTATAGAGGTTATAGGGTTGGAGGCACAGTTGCAGAGTCATCCAGAGGCTAGTTGTGTGTCTGGAGCCCACCTGTCTGTGGTATGCCCTTTTCCAGTGAGATATTGTACAAAGGAGTCTGAGGTCAAACTCTGAGTGGTGCTTTCTGCTTTGAGAAGACTTTGAAGAAGATCCCAGCTGATCCCAAGTCTCAGACCTGAGGATGATCTCAAGGAGCTCTGTGCTGTTGTCTGTACTTTCTGTCATTTGGACGGAGGGTTACAGCAACAGCTGATATACTCAGGCAGCCACTGTCCCACACTCAACTCAGATGTCAGATGTCTGCAGAGACTTGACCTTGGCAATGGATGTGAGCCTTCCTGAAGTCCACCGCTTCATGCACCTCTAGGTGGGGCTGATCCAATAGGTGGGATTGCGAGGCAGAAGCCTGGTGGCTCTGGCTGCAGGAGAACTGGATTCTGAATTACCCACACTCTGGAGACAGTACAGAGGCTCGTTTGAAGTCGGGACTGGTGTTGTAATACTTGGGTGAGTCTTTCTGCTGTGACAGCAACCATGCTGAGAAGCAGAAGAGCTCAGTGCTGAAGAAGGCTAAACAGCAGCCTTTCCAAACACCCGTGTTCTGAGGACTCAGAAAAATCACAGACTAAAATGCACAGATGAACTCTAAAGAACTTTGCTCTCTCACTTACTCCAGGGTCAGGAAACTCAGCCTCAATCTGTTTCTGGGACTACAGTTAGCTAAGAGGAAGCTAGGGTGGCTGGGGACCAGTGAGGCCCAGTGTTAAGACTTTAACCACACCACCGACTGTTGATAATTAGCCCAATGCACGTACACCCTCCAGGCCTTAAAAGGTTTCATTTTAACTGTAAATTATGTGAGTAACTATATATTCACAAAGTGCAAAGTGGTACCGTGACTTCCAACTACAATATGAGGTAATTAAGCCAAAGGACTTAGCACATCCATTCTCCTAATATTTACTGTATTCACACATCTTTTGAATGAAACAGGGTGCACTGTACCTTGAAGAAAAGACAGACCTTGTGGGGAAAGAGGATGGGGTTGGGAAGCAAGCAGAGACACTTTGACTGTGGGTACTGACTAGCCATGGTGCACTTGTGTTCCTGGAGTGAGGAAAGGTGAGTATGGGGGTGGGTGTTAGACAGCCCCTCCCTCTAGATGGGGAAACTGCCATGGCATAGGCAAGGCAGGAGAGCAGAGAGCTCCTCTATCTCTTTGCTGTGGCCTGGTGATGCCAGAGACCCTTGACCATCTCTCCATTCGCTTTGCTCTCGGACACATTAGCAGACAGGGTGTAGTGGTCCAGGATGTAGGACTCCCTGCATGGCCTCCAAGCCAGCTCTGTGTTCCACTGGCTATGCCAGGAGCAAGTGACTTAGCCCCCTGGCTCCTGGCCTATCCTCACATTCACTGGTCTCTTCTGGGTAAACAAAACCCTCACTGCTCTGACTGGAGCGCAGGTATGGAATCCAGGGGCATCTCCCTCTCCCTCCCCATTTCTATTTAGCTTCCTCTAGCTAGTCATCCTGGTCCTCCCCTCCCCCTCTCCTCCTCTCCCTGTTCTGTCCTTCCCCTCCCCCTGCAAGCCCCTCTCCTGCCTTTAGCTCCCTAGGGTGCGTCTTTATTACTTTTCATCTGCCAGCCTTCTCGTTTGATCTCCTTCCTGACTTCCTCCAGGAAGCTCCTTTCTGCCCGGGAAGCCATGCGCACAGCAGCAGCGCATCCTCAGTTCAGGTTCCACGTGAAAACAATGCTCATAATTTCTTTTGTAAAGAAAGACTACAACGCTCATTTTAGAACCTACAGAAAAATCCCGCAACAGGAAACTTCCCGGCTCTGCTGCTGAGAGAGAGTCAGTGATAACGTGGCTGGACCCCTCCCCTCTTCACATTTACTTAGAGTCATTTGAAACAGTTTTGTGTAATCCATCATCACCACCACCCCAGCATGGGATGCACAGTAGGCCAAGTATCCTGGTGGTTTATGAATACGAGGGTCAGCAGGACCTTTAAGGGCCAGGTCTCAAAACTTTTATTTTGGAAAACTACGTTGATACTATCCAAATGCCAAGACCACAGTGGTAAGGCCTTAGGGGAAATTGGTAAACGGAGTGTGTGGGTAAAACTGTTTACAAACACGTGCAAGATGGTTTGGCAAGATGGTTTCTGTGGTATGTAGATGAAACTTTTTATTTAAGGATCAGGGTCTCATGTAGCTCAAGTTGCTCTCAAATTCCCTATGTAGCTTTGAACCTCTGGTCCTCTCCTTTTGACATCCCTGTCCTCCACCAAATACCAGGACTTCACCATGCCTGGTCTTATATGGCTCTGGGACTGGTACCCAGGGTTTTGTGAATGGTGGGCAAGAACTCTATCAGTTGAGCTATATCCCCAAACCTGAATAAAACATTATCTGTAAACACACATAAGCAGATTTGGGTAGTGTGTGTGAATAAAACTTCACTGGCCAACACATGGAAACATGTTCTCTGTAGTGCATCCCAAAAGGACTCTCTTCATAAACGTGATCTCAGAAGACTGGCATATCCATAGGAGTTGAGTTGGCATAACATGCAGATATAATTTTATTTTTATGTCCCAGTGGCAGGTTAATTAATCAATGATGATGATGATGATCATCCCTTTGAAAGCAAAGCAAAGTCTCTAAGATACTTAAGATCCAGGTGTGTCCAATCAGACCAACGCTGCCAAGGGAATTTGCTCTTTCCAGGGTCCTTATTTTGATGTGTGCTTCCAGGAGGATAAACATTTGGTTTTTAGAGGTAGAGTGTGGGTAGTTTTCTGTTTTGATTGACAAGCTCAGGTTATGAAAACCTCTGTCCACTGCACATGTACTCTCCCATGGTGCATCTGATTTTAGTAATATGCATACCTACTCACACATAGACATAGGAGATTTTCCTTCAACTGTTCATGCAAAGGGACACAGTTGATTCTTTTGAACTTGCATTTAAACCTAGCACTGGCTAACTCTGTGCACTGCCTCTGGTTCTAGGACACCCTTGAGGATGTGTTTGGTCACAAAGGGATGTTACCAAAAGATTGCTGGAAATCCATAGGGAACTCTAGGTCAGTGACCCATTATGTTTTTAGAGACGGATGTGTGTACAGTTAGATTCGGGTGAGGGTCCTAGGTTGTTAAGTGCTTTACTGGGGAGAAAGTGTGTGTGTGTGTGTGTGTGTGTGTGTGTGTGTGTGTTTCAAGTCAAGAGAGTTCTTGGATTACTAGCGTCGTTATGCTTGCCCGTCTCACTTAGGGAGTCCTGCCGCCCTTCCCAGACGCTCTGGGGTGCTTAGTCAGGTACAGGTAAAGCCCACCAAGTCAGCTTTGGTCTCCAGAAGGCCAACAACTTCAGAACTGATTGACTCAATGATAAAAATAGTGACTCACCAAAACACGTGCCCTGCGGCGACTCCTGTGTCTTGACGGGCGCTGCTGAGAATCTCTGTGATGTGGACTTAACCAGAGCCACTCCTTTGTGTGCTGTGTGACAGAGGAGGTCAGTGTCACTGGGGTCCAAAGATCTCTGTTAATCTGAGAATGAAGAGAATATTTCTTCATGTCTATAGGAGAAATATCCCATACTTTCATATCCTCTTTATCCTCCATGGAGCACAGAACTCCATCTCACAGTCCCTGGGATATGGAGTGCAGACATGGGACAAGCCCGTGAGGCTTGGTCAAGTGCAAAGGATGATATCTGAAGTGAGGAATGCCAGGCTCAGAAGCACTCAGACACAGGAAGGCCTGCAAATATCCTAAGGTAGCTATAATAAATACCACACACTGCTGACATAAATGTGAATAACATATTCTCCACAGCTATTGGGGCCAGAATCTGGAATTAAGGTGTGGTGGGCGTTGATTCTTTGGAGTCTCCAGGGATGATCTTTTCTGGCTCTTCCAGCTCCAATGGGTCCAAGTATTCTGGGCTTGCGGCAGCATTGTCTTATCTCTGTCTCCATCTTTTCGTGATCTCCTCTCTGATGTCGTATCTAATTTTATTTGCCCCAAGTTTCAAGGGTATCTGTCCTTGGACTTGGGGCCTAGCCAGGTTTTATAAACGGGTGCCTTATTTTAAGTTTCTCAAACCAATCATTTCTTCATAGACCCCTTTTCAAGTAAGGTCATACCCAAGGGTCTTTAAGGTCATTGTGTCACCCTGGCTAACTTTGGGGCAGAGCTTCAAGGGCTGTGCTTTCAGCAGGCAAGGGAGATAGGCTTTGCTTGGACAGAGCTGGGTTTGGAGGGACTATAAGTGTATTGTTGTTTTATGAGAGCTTTCTAGGAGATTCCTCAAAGCCTTCACATCCTGTGGGCCAACCATTTGCTTGGATCAAGGGGACATGGAATGAGAACATTTGACTTAAGAACAGAGTCTGGGTACTGGATAGGAATTGCTAAAAAAGGGATTTTTAAAACCAACATTGAAGAAATCAAACAAGGGCGATCCAAAGTGGAAAACAGGCTGCTCCAGAAAGCAGAGGGTCCCTGCCATGAACTTCTTTTTTCTTTGGCAGTTCTGTCTCCAATTTTATTTGACATTCAGCAAATTTGTTCTCATCCACATTGACTGTCTGTAGATTTTTGAATGTGGTAACAGGCATGTAAGTTACCAATGTGTAGAGCTTGTTTGGTGAATCCTCGTCCTCATTACATTTTCTGGACAAATGTACTTGGATATGATATGGAACATTCCTTATTCCCTTGGCCCAGACGGCTTTATTGAGCATGGTATCAATGCACACATCTGGTGTCCCCATTTCCTTCATGGCAAACTTCCAAATTTCTTTGAGTGCCTGAGGAGCATGCTTCTTGAAGCCCACTCTATGGATGCACTTGTGAATGTTGATGGTGTATTCTCCAGTCACCACCTCGTTGATGGCAGAATGGTCCTTCTCGCCATCTTTCTTTGTGGGAGCCATTCTGCCGGGCCCAAGTTGGAAAGGAAGGGCGTAAGGGATCCTGTTGCCATGAGCTTTTTACTCAGCTTCCATGAATGAGCAAAGATTCAGAGTCTGTGTTGAAGTCTCCAGAGGGAAAAGTTGTCTGGTCAGTAGGCAAGAGCAAAAGAGAAGGTGCCCACAAACTTCCACCAACAAGAATTTGAGCCTCCATGTTACTAAAAGACAATGGGAACACCAGCAATGTCGATAAATTAGACACGTGTTCTGAATGTCATGGGCATCATGGGTACAAAGACAGGCTAGGGCTCTGTGGGCCCAGCTTCCTCCAGGATTAGGGCTTTTTTTGTTTCTAGTACCATCTCATTTGGCTTCCATCTTAAGTGGTGTTAGTGTGGCTGATAGTGTTGCCACCTGCCACCTGCCACATCACTATGCCACCTGCCACCTGCCATATCTACATGCCAGGTAAGAAGAAAACCTGGACAAAAGAACCTGGATCTTTCCATGAACTGTCTGATGTTACAGAATCTGGAAGATTTTATTTATCTGTAGCAATAAGATAAAGATGAACAGAAAGAGTTAAAAAAAATGAAAGGGGTTATTTGGCACAGTCTATCAGGAGAAACCATGGCAGGAGCTTGAGGCAGGACTGTGGAGGCAGGAACTGAAGCAGAGGCCATTGAGGAATGCTACCTACTGCTTTACTCCCTTTGGTTTACTCTGTTTTTATATGTCCCAAAACCACTGCCAGGAATGGCACTGCCCACATAGAGCTTGGCCTTCCCACATCAATCATTAATCAAGGTGTCTCATACACACACACACACACACACACACACACACACACACACACACACAGACCAATCTGACAGACATATATCCTTAACTGACGGTCCTCTTCTCAGGCGACCCTAGATTGTGTCAAGATGACAAAAAAGTTAACCAGCTACTAACTTTGCTCCCCAGAACTATATCACCTTCGTTACCAATTTCTCCAGCTTCTGTTTTTCTATGGCTTACTCTTCTACTTTGTTTCTCATTGTCAGATCTGAGCTGTGGATGCTTCCTACAGTAACTGAGGTCCAAGTCTCTTAGATTTCAGGTCTCCTATTTTTTGTCTTTCTTTCTTTGAATGACTTTCCTTTTTTTTTTTTTTTTTTTTTTTGTTTGTTTTTTTGTTTTTTGAGACAGGGTTTCTCTGTATAGCCCTGGCTGTCCTGGAACTCACTTTGTAGACCAGGCTGGCCTCGAACTCAGAAATCCGCCTGCCTCTGCCTCCCGAGTGCTGGGATTAAAGGCGTGCGTGTGCCACCATGCCCGGCCAACTTTCCATTTTTTAACATCCCTGCGCTAACAGTTTTAATTAAATTGTTTTTATTTACTGTTAAGTGATGTGCTGTATTTTCCTGGTTCTCTGACTTTTCATTTCTCCTCTAGTTAATGTTTGCATGATTGCTTCCCATGCTTTGTTTTTCCATGAAAAAGTGCTGACATGTTTTCCAAGATGTCATCAATCTGTTGAACACCAAAGAGCGAGGTTTCCAAACATTTCAGCAGACTGAAGGGTCCAACAGCTTCCTCATCTCCAGGAATGCCCCTTCCTACCCCGCAGGCCTGGTGTCTGTCTCTCTGGAGCACTGGCCTTGGGAGTCTCTGATATCTTCCTACATGGCAGTGAGCACTCCCTGATGGCTTACCAACCTGTTCCCTTTACCATCTTTCTCCTTCTTGTTCTGCCTAAGTATGCATTTTCGTACCATTTTAAGAAAGAACACACAGGAGCCATTGTCTTAAGACGGTGACTGTATAAAAGGGCTATTTTCATTGTGGGTAGGAAGTTTGGCTACATGTAGAATTGCAGGTTTTAAATCTCTATTATTCAATATGCTTTAAAAATCAGTTTTATTGATATATGAAATTGTGCATGATTTTAAGTGTCTAGTTTAAAATTTGAGAAATACAGACATTTTGTAAATATCAACTCAGCCCAGTATTAGAACAACTCCTGTCCCCCTGGACTCTTGCTAATCCCAATCTAACTCTCAGTCCAGACTGTTTCTGACCACATAATCTTCAATTTTCTATGAGTCTAACATTCAATGATTCCTTCAATACACTCTGTGGTTGGCTTCCATTCTGGTGCAGTGCTGACTATTGTCTGTCAACTTCCAGGTGAGTGTTCTGGGTAATCTTTGTTATTACCTTTATTGGACCAAGAAATGCCTTGGGAATAATGAAAGTCACCTCACTGTGAAGCCTTGGTGGTATTTCAAAAGAGTGCTAGATGTTGTCAGTGGATAGGATCCTGATGGAGTCACAATATGATAGCACTTTTGGGAGGTGTGGAAGGTGGGAGGTAGAGCTGACGTGGATGCAGGAAGTAGGTCAAGGCATATCCACAGATCTGTATTGTATCCTGGTCTCTTCCCATAACTCCCCTCTCTGCTTTCTGTCTGCCATGACCCAGGTTCTGCCCATGAGTGTGGAGCCAAGCAACCGCAGACTGAGCCCTCCGAAACTGTGAGCCAAAATATATCTCTTTCTCCTGTCAATCATCTCCATCAGGTATCTAGCTACACTGTCTTTTTCTTTTTGCAGCTAAAAGTTGACGTGAAAGCTAAGGGTTGTCACTGTCTGACATCTTCATGGTGAGCTGAGCATATCCAGAGAGCTGCCATTTTAACTTTGAACATGGGATATGTGACCTTGAGCTAAGCAGGTCACCAAAAGTCCACCATCTTTTATCTTAAACTGAGCATGCTCAGTATTTTCCTACATAAATATCTGTAGGTTCTCCAAGCAAAGCCCCTAAGCATTCCATTGTAGACATTTGACTTTGACTTCAGTAACACAAACATGGTCAGACATATGAAATATATAGTCAGTATGGATACAGAGGTTTACTGAATCAGGGTCCCAGCAGAGTGTAATGTTTAGGATTATCACCTTAAAATAACCAATTTTAAGCTTTTTGGGTGTGGTTGGGCATGCCTTTAAACCTAGCACACAGGAGGTAGGGTTGGAGGCTAGCCTGGTCTATATAGCAGGTTACAGGATAGCTAGGGGTTTGTAGTGAGACCTTATCTCCCCCAACACAAAGGGAACCAGCTAGGATGGGTGGGATGAGGTCATAGCATACACCTGCCATCACGGCACCTGAGGGTCAGGCAGGAGTATCAGGAGCCTCAGGGCAGCCTGGATACACAGTAAGACAGTGAGACATCATCTCACAAGCAAGCAAACATGAGAAATCTCAAAAATTATCAAGTAAAGCAGAATTGTAATGGAAGTGGCTTCAGACCCTCTTTGTGGCTCTTTGTGCTTTGGACATTTACTTAGTGTGGCTCGGTAACTCCTATAACTCAATTGTCTGGTTTTCCCCAGCCTGAGCTTATACTCCAGTGTAGATACAGAGATACAGAGAACACACTCCATTTCAGTGTTTTTGAAGACATACTTGGAGTTTATTCTTGTCATTTTGTTGAATCCACAAAATTTTTTTTTCTAGAGAAGGTGGAAGGATTACAGTTGCTGTGAGTTTGCTACAGGAATCATTGGTTGGAGAGGGGTTCCATTAGCACATGTGATGCAGTGTGTGTGTGTGTGTGTGTGTGTGTGTGTGTGTGTGTGTGTGTGTTTCTTCTGCCTGAGTGCAAACCTGGCCTCTGTGGGTGTGCCCTGCTGCCTGGCCTCTTTCCTTTCAGGAAGCCACCAGTATTTTGCTGGCTGGACTTCGATCCTTTTAGAGAGACTTCAGGTCAGAAGCCATACTCTTTGAAAAGCCAGTGGGAATTGAGCAGCCCATATGAAGGTGGCCTGACCATCCAGGCGTCAGCACCTCCTCCTTCCACATGACAGCACAGGCCACACAGAGGTAGTGTCCCCTTCTTGCTCAGTTCTTATCACGACTAGGGCAGCAGTGGCCAGGGCCTGTGGGAGGCACTGCCTCATTTTGGAAACTGCCTTGGTCCCACTACAGAGAGGTGGGGAGGGAACTTTTTCTTTGGTCTTACACATAGATTCTATTCAGGTTAGATTCTCCATTTCTGGTCTCTTGTTAGTGAAAGGCAGGATGGGGGAGATCTGCCAAGCTCCTAGTTATCCCCTTTGTCCCTTGTTTTCATAATTGATGGGCCAGCTCATCCGTATGGTGAGACATATGTTCTGTGTGTCATGCAGCCCCAAGACCTACAGAGTGGACCCTATATATCCCTTTGATAATTATGATTCCATGAAACAAAAGGCTCTTCATAGCTGAGGAAACAACTGAATGAAGAAGAGAGCTGTCACATTGACAGAAATTCTCTGCTACCTCTGTCTCTGACAGAAGATTAATTTCTAGAACACATAAAGAGCTTAAAAACTAAGTAACAAGAAATCAAGCAACTCAATCAACAAACAGCCTAGTAAAATGAATAGGCAGCTCTCCAAAGATGAAACAAATGGCAGCAGACATATGAAAAATGTTCAGTCTTTGGTTCTCAAAGACGTGCAAATTAAAAACTACACGGAGATCCCATCATACCCAAGCCAGAATGACAGTCACACGAAAGAACACATGCTGGTGAGGGTGTGGACAAAGGTGAGTTCGGCACATTGTTGGTCTGGATGTGAACTTGTACAGCTACTATAGAAATTAGTGTGAGGCTTCTCAAGGAGAGGTAGCAAAAGGTCAACCATAAGAACCCAGGATACCATTTCTGGGTATTTACCTAAAAGACCCTAAGTCAAGTATTACAGAGATGCCTGCACACAGTGTCTAGAGTTATGGAGCTGATAGGTATCCATCAAAAGAGAACAGGGTAAGACAATGTGGTTTCTATCTGTAACAGAATTATAAGTTATTAAAAAAGAAAATGGATTCAACTAGAGCTATCCATATTGAGTGAACAAAGTCAGTCTCAGACAAATTCCTTGTGTTTTTTTCTCATTTGTGGCTCCTAGATTCTATAAAGATAGATGGATCATGCATATATGCACATTACATACATGTAAATATATGGCAGGATAGTAGAGGCGATGCTGTGTGACGAGGGAACAGTGCTGACAGGGGCCTGTGGGAGGGAGAATGTGTCCAGTGTCCAGTGTGTGCTTGTGAAAACCTTATTATGTAACAGGGGTGCAATGAATATACACTAATGCAAATAACATAGACATTTAAAAAACGCAAAATACAAATGTCAAATCCTTACCAGTTCTGTTACATGACCAGGGTCCATGTCTGATCCCAACAAGTGCTTGCCCTTGGGTGCTCCTCTCTGTCTTTGCATAGTGCTCCTGAGTCTTGTTCACACTGAGACCAGTGCTCAGGCCACATCCCCCCTCTCCCTCCACGCGTGTCTCCAGCCACCAGCAAGTCTCCCTTTTGTTTTCTTGTATACCCCCAACCTCTAAATCTCTGAATTTATCAGACCTGTCTCATCTCTGATTCTCTCTCTCTCTCTCTCTCTCTTATTCCTTTTCTGATTAATTTTGAACATATGTTTTTCTTTCTCTCTACTCCATTACAAGGAAAGGGGTCACTACTTGGCTGGGTTCAGAAAAGGTAGGGTCTGTCCTATTACTGTCCACTAACACTGAGTATGGGCACCCCAAATCCAAAGTCAGGGAGACTGGAATTATAGCTGCTAGTTGCATACTATAGGGTTCTGCTTTTGAGTGAGGCTTTGGTCTTCATGGAAGAACTGGGTTTCCCAAGATCCTTTCCCAGAACTCAGGGGCAGGTCAACCTCAGGATGGTACCAGCTCGGAATGGTTGGGATTTAGTGATTACCATATCAGAAAGATGGGGTGTTGTCTGAAGCTATGGTGACTCTCAAGGAATGAAGGCCTTCTTGTGTGGACCATGTCCATTGTCCCTGGCTGTGTTGCTTGGCCAAATTTCCAGGGAAGGACCCAGGAATTTGGGTGCTAGCTAGGTGTCCCTTAGGCCAGTTGTGCCTTCAACTGCTGAAGCAGCCTTTCTGTGCAGGGAGAAATCAATTGTAGCAAGAACAGACAGAAAAATTTCCTCTTGGAGCCTCAAGTCTCCCAGGCTGTGTTGTTCAATGAAATGAGTACACGAGCCGTTCAGCAAATGTATCTTTCAATTTCTCAGACTTGTTGTTTAGTAAGAAAAAAACTCTAATCAGCTGGGATTTTAGAACTTCAGCAGTTTAAATGGGCTGAGAGTTGAGATAATTTACAAATGTTCAGATCTTGCAAGCGAAGGCCAAAGAAACTCAAAGTTTGCAGTCTTGTTTTCAAAATAATTTTGTCATGGATTTCAAGACATGCAGCTTCAGTCACATGGGAAATATAGTTTTATTCCAAAATCTTGTGTTGTTCAATAAATAAATCCATCTTCATATGACATCTGCTTTGGAACATGATAATTCATGAACAGAGTGGCTGCTTTTAGAATGAGTAAAAAATTTACACATAATTTTCCATCAGCAAAATACCTAAATATATTAAGTTCTGATTAATCACCTATGCCCTGGGTTTGGGATAGTACACCATTGTGAGAAAGTGTGATTTTTTCCTATGAACATCATCCAAGTCTGCCCTTCAACCCTGCTTGGGTCCATCACAGGTCTACTTTGGGGACAACTTGGGGGTGTTGGGGGTCAAACACCAAAAAAAATATACAATCTACTATGCAGCTCATGGGAGCTTCTCTGAAACAGACCATCTCCTGGGACACAAAACACAAATCTTAACGAATTCTGATAAATAGAAATAACTCCATGCATACCATTTGGCCATAATGCAATAAAAATATTGACAGCAAAAAAAGTTCATAATAAGTACACAAACTATTGGAGATTAAACAACTCATTGCTGAGTGATGAATGGGTCAAAGACAAAATCAAGAAAGAAATAAGAAATTCTAAAACATTTAAATGAAAACATAGCACAAGACTTCTAAAACCAGTCCTATGAGAAAATTTTATAGCTCTAAGCACCTATATTAGTAAATAAGAAAAAGCACAAATAAATGAATGGATGATACAACTCAAAGATTGGGAAATCAAGAACAAAGAAAATATAAATCCACTGGATTGCAAGACATAATAAAAAAAACCCTAGAACCAGAATTGATGAAATACAAACAAAATTTATAAAGAGTCAATGCATCTTATAGCCAGTTATTTGAGAGGATAAGCAAGACTGATAGAACCTTGCCCCAATTAACCAGAAAAAGAAAAAGAAAAACAATGCTTCAAATTAAAAACAAAACAAAAAAACCTCAGGAATGAACAGGGACACATTATAGCAAGACACCCAAGACATTTAGAATATTATGAGAAAATTTTAAAAAACTATACTCCACTAAGTTGAAAAAAATTAAAATAAATGAAGAAATTTCTAGATTCAGCCAAACCACCAAAATTAAATCAAGAAGAGATCAATAACTTAAACAAACCCGTAGCAAATGAGGAGATTGAATCAGTTAATAATACTTTTCTAACTAAATTAAGACCAGGCTCAGATGGAGTCACAGCAGAATAGTCCACCAGCTTTTAAGGAAGATGTACAGTCAGTTCTTCTTAAACCATTCAACAAAACAGAAACAGAAAGAGAACTCCCAAATTCTTTCTCTGAAGTTGGTATCACTGTTACACCCAAACCAGATAAGGAAACAAAGAAAGAAAACTACAGGTCAATATCTCTGGTTAACACAGACTAAAAAATTACTTAATAAAATACTTGCAAACAGAACAGACATACATTGGATATTTTCTTTATTTACATCTCAAATGTTGTCCCCTTTCCCGGTTTCCCCCCTTCATGTAAACTCCCTATCCCATCCTCCCTCCTCCCTGTTTCTATGATGGTGTTCCTCTACCCACCCAGCCATTCCCACCTCCCAGCCCTCGATTCCCCTACACTGGGGCATCTATCAGCCATCAGAGGACCAAGGACCTCTCCTCTCATTGATGCCTGACAAGGCCATCCTCTGTTACATATGCAGCTGGAGCCATGTGTATTCTTTTGTTGATGGCTTAGTCCCTGGGAGCTCTGGGTGGTTTGGTTGGTTGATATTGTCAGAACAGACATACATAATAAAGATTATCCATCACACCAAAGTTGGCTTATACCAGAGAGTAAGGGGATGGTTCTATATAAGTGTAATAAACCACATAAATGGACTTAAAGACAAATATATCATGTCAACAGATCCAGAAAAAGCATCTGACAAAGTCCAACAAGGATAAAGGTTTAGGAATGTGGGACTAGAAGGAACACATCGCAACATAAGAAAAACTGTATCGAGGCTGGTGAGATGGCTCAGTGGGTAAGAGCACCCGACTGCTCTTCTGAAGGTGATGAGTTCAAATCCCAGCAACCACATGGTGGCTTACAACCACCCGTAATGAGATCTGACGCCCTCCTCTGGTGCGTCTGAAGTCAGCTACAGCGTGGCGCATGCCTTTAATCCCAGCACTCGGGAGGCAGAGGCAGGCGGATTTCTGAGTTCGAGGCCAGCCTGGTCTACAAAGTGAGTTCCAGGACAGCCAGGGCTATACAGAGAAACCCTGTCTCAAAAAAAAAAAANTGGCCATCATTGGGAGGAGAGGCCCCTTGGTCATACAGACTCTATATGCCCCAGAACAGGGGAATGCCAGGGCCATTACGTGGGAGGGGGTGGGTAGGGGAGCAGGGCGGGGACGCGGGAGGGTAAGGGAAAATTTCTGGATAACATGTGAAATGTAAATGAAGAAAATATCTAATAAAGAGAAAAAAAAGAAAAAAAAGAAAGAAAGAAAGAAAGAAAGAAAGAAAGAAAGAAAGAAAGAAAGAAAAACTATCAGGAAAACCTACAGTCAACATCACCCTAAAAGAAGAAAATCTTTAAGCAATCCCCCTGAAGTGAGGAAGGAACTTTCACTATTTACCCCTCTTCCTTTCTTTTTGAGACAGGGTTTCTCTGTATAATAGCCCTGGTTGCCCTGAACCACTTTGTAGACCAGGCTAAGCTCAAACTCACAGAGATATTCCTGCCTCTACCTCCACATTGCTAGGATTAAAGACATGTGCCACCACCGCCTAGGTTCAACACTCCTTTTCAATACTGTACTCGAAGCAACTTGCTGGAGGAGTAAGGCAAGAGAAGGAGATTAAAGGATACAAATAGGAAAAGAAGTCAAATTATTTCTCTTTGCAGATAACATGACATTACACATAAGGGAACCCCAAAGTTTCTAGAAGTGATAAACAAATTCAACAGCATGGAAGTATATGGAGTCAAGCATGGAAGGATATGGAGTCAAGCATGGAAGGATATGGAATCAAGTACAGAAACCAAAATCTTTTCTATATACAAACAGCAAACACACAGAGAAAGAGATCACTGACACACTCTCACAAGAGCTTCAGAGGACTACCGTGATCACTTCTCAGACAGCTGTGACTTCAGACTTGTGGCCCTCTGACTCCCCCTGACTCATACCACTCAATTTTGCTTTGGGGGGGTCTCCTGAAGTCCCCATGACCTCATCACTATCAGGTTTTCTTGAGCAGCTCTGCCTGGCTATTTCCCCTTGCCTTGTCTGTGCTACATGATCTTGTCTGTACATCAGTGTTTTCATGAAACTATTTACTCTGTCGTTCATATACCTGTTTCCTCAGATCTTCCTGGTTGCCCAGAGTGCACGTTTTAGCCAGTTTGAGTTCTCTTAGTTTGGTGTAGCTCTAAGCTGGTGGAGCTGGAGAAGGGGAATGTCTATTATTTCAGCATGGGGCTGTGCTCTTTAATTTATAATACAAAGGCACTTATGTGAATCTTGATCTATCTGTAGAAGCAGTTATGTCCTCACCTTAAAGACAGGGAAATTGATGCAGAGGCCTAGAGTGACTTGTTATGACCACATGGTCAGTGACTTTCCAGAGATAAATCCTGGACACCAAAAGCTCTTAGAGAGCTGCACAGTACATAGCTTCTCCCCAGTTTCCACTTTACTCTGAGGGTCAAAGTATTGGTCCAGTAGACGGTGTGGCAACCATCTCTATCATAAGCTTGATGGACTCTGGCCCATGAGCATCATGGTGTGGCTGTGTGGCATCTGTGGGTACGGCAGGGTCCTATTCAAGTGACTTTAACACAAACCCCATTTGACTGGCAGAACCCTTGGCTCAGTGGGCTCCCTGAGCAAGAAGCTCTCCTTGTAGAAGCAGTACCCATTGATGGCTTCAGACAGCTCTTACCACTGGCCTTCCTCCTGATTCAGATTGTCTGACCAGGCTGAAAGTCAACTGCTAGCCAATTTCTTGCAGAATGATTTAGAGAATCAAATAGGACTCTGAGCGACTGGACCCGGTGATACTAAAGAAAAGAAGCAAGTTCTTCCTGCAGCAGCCAGAGGAAGGCCATGCTGGCCCACGGTGAATGTATCTGCACAGGTGCAGATGGAGATCACAGAGAAGGTGATGGGGCGGTATAAGTGCTTGTCAAACAGTGAGGTTGACTACTAGTAGGACCCCCCTCCCCCGAGCTTCTTATTCAGCCCAGGATAGCAGTCCATGCTATCCCCAGATCACATATGGGCAGAGATGAACCTGCTCACTAAGGGAAGGCAGAGAGAGGGTCTAGGAACCACGCTAGCGATACCCATGGGTGTCATCTGGATTTTCAGAGCTGTCACTCAAAGAAAAGTAAGACTTCAGGGAGAAGATTTGATTTGATTTTTTTCTAGAAACCCAGAGGGCTGCTGTATGCCCCACAGGAACGAGACTGCTAAGGGATCACTCAGGGAAGATGCAGCCTTGCCAGACACATGAAGGAACTCTGGAATGTCCAGGGCTCTGCCTCAGAGATGATCCTGTGCCTGCTGGTGTCAGACTCACACAGGCTGACTACCCCTTTCTCTTCTGCTGACTAGACAGTGGGTGTTGATGGAGCTCAGGTGACTACCTTCTCACCTTCTCATTGGTCAAATGTGAACTAAGCCAACAGCAGCCAAGTGCAGACCCCGCCCTCCCACAAAAGTCTCAATCCTCAGAATACATCAAGCTGCAGAGATCGGAAATGTCACTATTAGGGTGACAAATGAGCTCTCAAACGCAAAAATAAAGGGTAGACTACTGTGCTCTACAATACTAACTTAATATGCAGTACAATGACACTTATGCCTCTGGGGAGCCAACACATGCTCTGTACATTGTCAACAGCTAAATATTTAGGGTGTGAAATCTTTAATAACCAAAACTCATCTCCCAGGCTTCCTTGAAAAGCTAGGCTCTCAGCTGAGCACCCTGAGCTCCTGCAGCCTGCAAGGTTCATCCAAACTCACAACGCCTTGAAAAACCACAGGATCCATCTTCTCTTCATCTACCCCATACTCCACCAGAGGCATACTGCAAAGCAGGTCTGGCTTTTCAGATAGGACAGCTAGTAGGCTTGGGTTTTTTTCTTATACAGCAAACCAGCCCTACCGTGGGAGCTGCGGTGTCTGGGGATTTTCCAGGGCTTTCTCTGGAGGCTGTCTTTGCATGCCCTGCCTTCATGCCTCACCAACACCTGGGTGCTGCCCGAGGCAGGGCAGTGATCACAGGCCTGTGCACCCCTGCCTCTGTCTGTCATCACTACCTCTAACGGCCTGCGCTTCCCCCGCTGTGCCCACACTCACTGGTTTATGGTTCAAACAGACCAGACGTGCCCAACTCACCACCCACCTTCCCCTCCTCCTCCCGCCTTTTGCCACTGTAGCCAGTGCCAGAGACTGATCCAGGTGGCTCCTTGGTTACACTTAATTGTCCAAACAGAAAGTAAAGAAAGGAATAGACTTCTTCAGCAGCTCCTCCCTTCTCCCCCGTGGGCCCTAGCCTTGAGAAAAGGGAGACAAGGGGCCATCACATAGGGAACATCTGTAATTTTTTTCAACATTGGGAAATTGTCAACATCACAGGATATGGCAGAGATTGGCTGCTCAGTTGGTTGCTGTGCAAGCATGGGGATCTGAGGCTGTGTACGAAGCCAAGCATAGTGGTGTACGCTAATAGTCTTATGGAGGTGGAGACCGACAAGTCCCTGGGGCTCACTAGCCAGACAGCACGGTTTAATTGGTGAGCTCCAGGTCCCCCTGAGAGGCTGTCTCAAAACGGTGTAGAAGATGCCTGTCCTAAGGAACACTACCTAAAGTTGACCTCTGGCCTCCACATGCATGTGCACACATGTACACATACAGCGATACATGCACATGTGCACTCATAAAAACATCCCCCACCCCACTGCTCACAGAACAAGTGCTTCCATCATTGTTCCCTTGGAGGGATCCTGTGTCTTTCCTAAATGGTTTTTTAAGGACGATTTTTTTTCTCTGCCCACATGCAGAGGACATCCTCGACACAGCTTTTAGGAAGATTAGTGACAATGACGAATCTCTTGTTCGAAGGTTTGACAATAGTCAGAAACATCTATGTTCACAGATCAAAGTTACTCTCACAGAATCATTTGTTTTGTGCTGGGAAATGTGAGGCTTAGGGACATCCTCAATTGAGGCCATGCTTCCTCTGTTCCCTTTTTAGATTTATTTTTTTATTTATTATACGTAGGTACACTGTAGCTGTCTTCAGACACTCCAGAAGAGGGAGCCAGATCGGATGGTTGTGAGCCACCATGTGGTTGCTGGGATCCGAACTTATCACCTTCGGAAGAGCAGTCGGGTGCTCTTACCCGCTGAGCCATCTCACCAGCCCCCCTGTTCCCTTTTTAAATGAAGATTCCCTCTGGGAAAAATGCCGTACTTCAGAGCAGGGTTGGGATGGGGAGCTCTGATGGATCTGTGATGTGTCATGTGGTTAAGTGGTGGGCATACTCCTGTAAAATGATCTTTTCCAGAGCCAGGATGGTCTGTTTGCAGGGTGTCCTGCTTTGATTGGGAATAGGCTTTCTGGGACATGGAGATGTCCCCAGGTCCCTACGTATCCTTCCCTTGACAAGTCACCAGTGTTTCAGTCTCTTAAGGCCAGAGCAGCAGCTAGCTGTTAGATTCATTACACCATATGGGTAATTTTAAGAGTTTCATTAATTCAACATGATGAGCCTAGGGTTTATTTTATTTTATTTTATTTTATTTTATTTTATTTTATTTTATTTTATTTTATTTTTTATTTATCTAGTGTGAGGAGCTGAGCGAAGAGCACACCTCAGCAAAGTCTAGTCCTACTTGTTAATTTCTCAGTTGGGCTTTGACGACAGACTCAGCTTCTGTCAGAGTCACTTGTGAGCCAGGCTGTATTAACACAAAACCCTTACCATCCATTCAGGAATATTACTGCAATGCCCAGAGGCGACAATCAAATAGGTCACGGACAATTCTCTGTCAGGGAAAAATGTTACCGTGCTAATTGGCTCAAAATAAAACTGGGTGTATGTCCTTTGAACAGGCCAAATGGCTTGCTGCTGAAGAAGTGTGCTGGAAACATAGCTTCACGTGTAAAGTAAAGAAATCCTTGAGACACTCTTGTAAATCCAACAATGGACATAGACCATGGCATATAGTTGCCACTCAGTGAGTCTAGCTTGCCTAGATAGCAGTTTGATAATGTGCCTGGATGTCTGCACCCCCTCTGCCTTGTACTGCACAGGCCTGTAGAGACCACTACTGGATTTCAGCCTTTTAGGAAATCGGTACCTGCTCCAAGGTTCTTCCAGACAGGGAAAAAGAGAGAACACTGTGAGCTGCTACTGTCTGGCTTGCCTCCAGCCACTCCCCTCCCTCTGGATAATTCTGTCCTTCCTGCTTTTTGTCCCACCTGCCTTTCTGACTCAGTAACACCCTTGAGGCTGTGAGGTAAGCCACGTTTGATTCTGTAGATGTTGACACAGATTTCAACGAATCTGGGTGTTCAGTGGGATCCATCAGAGTGTTGTGGAATAGTTAGCTGCCTGTGCCTTTATTTCCAAAATCCTGCTAATGTCCCCATCATGGTGGCTCTGGGGGTTTGAAGGCACATGCAATTGAATCATGCTTAACCAGAAGTGGGTGGACATCTCACTGGGTCCATAGCAGCCTGTACTAGGGCATCCTTTCCACCTCCAGCTAGTTGAGGATCTAAGGCTCAGCCACTATGCCTGGAAAGGGGCAGTACATCTTGGGATGGTGCAAGGATGTTGTCTGTGACAAGACTGCCTGGCTTAGGATGGGGAACTCAAGAAGGTTTCCCCCATGGATCAAGGCCTCTGAGTCAGCCTCATGTTAGCCTCTATAATGAGCAATACAGAAAATATTTTTTAAATCAAACTGTTGTCCTATTTAGCTTAATTTCCATAGTGCAATGCTTATTTAATTGATCAGCTTTTACTGATTTTTTGTGTATTTTACCATTGTAAAAGTTGAGATAATAGAGTTAAAATTTTCAGGATTATGGGCTCATTCTTACTTCCTATGGAAGTCTAAGACTTTCAGTTATGTAATAAGAACTACAGAATTAGCACACCATGTAGACCTGTCTGTCTTTTCCGGATGTAATCTGGGCTCAGCACACATGGAAGACTTCACCATCATCCTTTCAAAGTGCTGGATGTCAAGAGGGATTTGGGACACAGACAGCCCACAGTACATTTCTACCACCTGTTTAACCACAACTTCATTCTGCAGTTTGGCATTTCCTGGAAACTGCCAATGGCTGAATCTTTGTCAGAAGATTATGTGAGTGACCCTGGAGCTCCTCAAGAATTGGGAGAGAAGACCAGTGGCCTGACGACCTCAGGCAGAGGATGGGGTCCGGCCCAGCAAGCTCTCAGAGTGCAGAGGGGACACAGAGTCCCAGAGGACTAAAAGCCCTGGGCACTGGGTGATAGCTGCCAGTATGATATCAGTGGCTTGTAGAGAGTGGAGCTTCCACCCTGACACACATGCGGGCTCTCCAGGACTTGAAAGGAGTCTAACATTCCTTTGGGTTCTACCTCTCAGTTTGCAACTGACTTCAGTGACCTCAGAGAAGCACTCTGTCAGTTCTATAACAATAGAAGCATGGGACCTACTTTTTTTTTTGGATATTTTCTTTATTTACATTTCAAATGTTATCCCTTTTCCCAGTTTCCCTCCCTCTGGGAAACACCCTATCACATCCCCTCTCCCTGTGCTTCTATGGGGGTGTTCCTCTACCCACCCACCCACTCCCACCTCCCTGCCCTCAATTCCCTTATCTGAGGTATTTATCGAGCCTTCATAGGACCAAAGACCTTTCCTCCCATTGATGCATGACAAGGCCATCCTCTGCTACATATGCAGCTGGAGCCATGTGTACTCCTTTATTTATGGGTTAGTCCCTGGGAGTTCTGAGGGGTCTGGTTGGTTGATATTGTTATTCTTCCTATGGGGTTGCAAACTCCTTCAACTCCTTCAGTCCCTTCTCTAACTCCTCTATTAGGGACTCAGTCCAATGGCTGGTTCCTAACATCTGCCTCAGAGCCTCTCAGAGACAGCCATATCAGGCTTCTTTCAGCATGAGCTTCTTGGCATCCACAATAGTGTCTGGGTTTGGTAACTATATATGGGATAAATCCCTAGGTGGGACAATCTCTGGGTGGACTTTCTTTTAGTTTGTGCTCTACACTTCATCTCCATATTTGCTCCTGTGAGTATTTTGTTCTCCTTCTAAGATGGACCAAAGTATCCACACTTTGGTATTCCTTCTTCTTGAGCTTCATGTGTTCTGTGAATTTTATTCTGATTATTTGGAGATTTTGGGAATCGACAAATGGGACCTCATTAAATTGCAAAGCTTCTGTAAGGGAAAGGACACTGTTAATAAGACAAAAAGGCAATCAACAAATTGGGAAAGATCTTTATCAACCCTACATCCTATAGAGGGTTAATATCCAATATATACAAAGAACTCAAGAAGTTAGACTCCAGAGAACCAAATAACCCTTTTAAAAAATGAGGTACAGAGCTAAACAAAGAATTGTCAACTGAGGAATATTGAATGGCTAAGAAGCACCTAAAGAAATGTTCAACATCCTTAGTCATCAGGGAAATGTAAATCAAAAGAACCCTGATATTCCACCTCACACCAGTCAGAATGGCTTAAATCAAAAACTCAGGTGACAGCAGATGCTGGCGAGGATGTGGAGAAAGAAGAACATCCTCCATTGCTGGTGGGATTGCAAACTGGTACAACCCTTCTGAAAATCAGTTTGGCAGTTCCTCAGAAAATTGGACACAGTATTACCTGAGGACCCAGCTATACCTCTTCTGGGCAAATACCCAGAAGATGTTCCAACTGGTAATAAGAACACATGCTCTACTATGTTCATAGCAGCCTTATTTATAATAGCTGGGACCTGGAAAGAATCCAGATGTCCTTCAACAGAGGAATGGATACAGAAAATGTGATACATTTACACAATGGAGTATGACTCAGCTATTAAAAATTATGAGTTTATGAAGTTCTTAGGCAAATGGATAGAACTAGAAAATATCATCCCAAGTGAGGTAACCCAGTCACAAAAGAAAACACATGGTATGCACTCACTGGTAAGTGGATACTAGCATAGGACCTTCCAATTTACCTAAAATGCCTCTAGCAGGACATCATGGCCTTGTGGGCTATGTGATTTTCAGAACCACAGTAGCTGATTCCAAAAGCAGGTGCCCTTTCTGATTGCTTTTCCTCCTGCCTTGACTGTGCAGAGTTCCCACATGATCTGAGACATTCTTCTCCCAGGACATGGCTCCTGAGATAAAAACCATCTCACCAGCAGCAAATGTTGTTTTTACAGTAACACACATAGCCTCACCAGTTAGACACATGGGTCAGACAGGCTGTGCAGCGCCGCAGCCATGCCAGGAAGTTTCTATAGATCGACTCTTCCTTCCAAGGATTCTGAAATCTTCTGCCACCCACTTCCTTTGTCCCTGCTCCCCTTGCTGCTCTGTACCTTATGACCTGGTGCAGCTTCCATACACACTCTGTGCCCTGGGCATTATGGGAGCAGTCTTACCACACACAGTCCACCTGCTGTTGCAACATACCAGTAGCATGGCACAGTTGTTATTTATTTTTTAAAAGTGAATAGAGTGGACATTAGCTGTACTTTCATGACTTTTTGATACCCCAGGAGATGATAGGAACAAGTTGGGTGTTCAGAGGCTCAGTGAGAGTGGGGTACATCCTCTCCAAGCTGAATAACGTCTCTTGACAAGGAAGAGGTAAGAGTGGTTATAGTGACTGAATTAAATCTGGATCCTCCAGGAGTCTTCAAGGTGGAACTCTCTGGGAACTTAAAAAAAAATAACAGGAAAGCGGCCCCTTTAAGAGTGTTCCTCTGTTTTTATTGTTGTTAGTATCATTTGCATATCTGCCTCAGCTAGCAAGCTGGAGGAGCATCAGGAATGGAGATGAGCCAGAGCTCCCTCCTTCCACCTGCTTTGCATGTCCTGATGGCTGTGGCAGGCCTGGCTGGGTGGCTGATCAGGACGGAATGAGGAGCATCACGGATGACCGCTTTATGATGTTTAAGTATGGGCAGCCCATGCGGATCTGGAGAATATGCTAAGGAAGCTGAACTGTGCGCCTGGTAGTGTTCACAGTGAGTGACAACCCGACAGCTTCTCAGAGATTTCCCTGCAACCCAGGGAGACACGGAACACACCGCTTGTCCACTTGCTCCCCCGAAGCAACAGAGAGCAGATCTGAAATTACTTAGCCAATTAAGATACTTTGCCGTTGAGTGTCTCTCCTCCATAGATCAAGCTGAGATTTTTGAGTCTGTGCAGGTATGGGTGACGGTGCTAGTCAGGAGACTCTAAGGAGCCCCTAGCAATCTACTCCCAGAATTCTTGTAGATGCTGTTGGTGGTAAGCAGTGCAGCAGCTGTATTGGGGCTGTCGGGGAAGGGAAATGCACACCTGGGCTGGGCGTGTTCAGTCTGCTCCCTAAGAAAGCACCATTTGTCTTCGTCTCATAGGTCCTGGGGCAAAGCCTACTTGCCTTACCTCTCCCTCACGCTTGGCCACTTGAACTTTCTTCTGCTGCTGTGCCTATGTGAGCCCAGTGGTGGTGTGTCACCGCTGCTGATCTTATTCATCGTGTCCAAAGTGGTTGGGGATGATGCGCATTTAAAATCTTAGGGTTTATACCTCTCTGGGGTAACAACTTGTATTCAGTGCCTGTTCAGTCTTAGACTAATCAGACGATTTGGATATTCCCTATTTGTCTCATTGATTCAGAAAGCAATCAACTAAAATATAATCCACCACATGTACCAGACACACGTATAAAAGAACATGCATGCACATGTGCACAGATACACCACACATACACACACACCTTTTCCACAATCTAATATTTTTTTAATCCATGCTGGGAAAAACTTCCTATTCTCAGAGACTGTTGTGGGCAGGACTTGGATACTTCAAATCCTGATCTAGGACTGTGGACAGGGCTGGAAGAATGCATTACTGTCTTGTCACACAGATGGGAGTGTGTCCCTGACCACTGGGGACAGGCTATTTAACATGGCAAAATCTAGACAGAGTGGCTACAGGTAGGACAAATGTCATGTCCTAAACTAACTAAGCCTGTTGTTCTTCCAGAGGATCCCATTCTAGAAAAGTAATTTCAAATACTAGGATGAACTACAAGAAAAACTGTCTCTTAGTTTAGTTTGGTGATGACCGCCAACCTTGGTCCCATTCTCTCATTGTGCACCATCTCTGCCTCCCTATCTCCTCACAAATAACTGTGGTGGTTTGAATAGCAATGGCCTCCATTGCTCATATATTTGAATGCTGAGTCACCAGGGAGTGGCACTATTTGAGAGGATTAGAAGGATTAGGAGGTGTGGTCTTGTTGGAGGAAGTGTGTCACTATTCGTGGGCTTTGAGGTTTCTAAAGTCCATGCTAAGAGAGGCTTTCTCTCTGTCTACAGATAGGATGAGGCTCTCAGTTATTGCTTTAGCACGTGACTGCATTGGTCATGCTCCCTGCCATGATGACAATAGACCAAACCTCTGAAACTGTAAACAAGCCTCCAACGAAAGCTTTCCTTTATAAGAGTTGCCTTGGTATATTTTCCCCTGAGACCTCTGGCAAACATGGAGGTGGAAGCTCACAGTCAGCTATTAGATGGAACACAGGGTTCCCAAGGAAGAAGGAGCTAGAGAAAGTAC
Source organism: Mus minutoides (assembly GCA_902729485.2). Taxonomy (NCBI): domain Eukaryota; kingdom Metazoa; phylum Chordata; class Mammalia; order Rodentia; family Muridae; genus Mus; species Mus minutoides. Next base: position 211,678 of record LR749504.1, on the reverse strand, counting down.
CCAAGGAGCTGAAGGGGTCTTCAACCCTATAGGTGGAAGAATAACCATGAACTAACTAGTACCCCCTGGGCTCGTGTCTCTAGCTGCATATATAGAAGATGATGGCCTAGTTGGCCATCAGTGGGAAGAGAGGCCCCTTGGATATGCAGACTTTATATGCCCCAATACAGGGGAACGCCGGGGCCAAGGGGTGGAAGCGGGTGGGTAGGGGAGCAGGGCCGGGAGGGGGGAGGATATAGGGAACTTTCTGGACAACACTTGAAATGTAAATGAAGAAAATATCTAATAAAAGTGGAGAAAAAAAAGAGATATTAAGGAACAGTAAAAAAAAAAAAAAAAAAAAAAAGAGTTGCCTTGGTCATGGTGGCTTTTCACAATAATAGAACAGTAACTAATACAGGAGCCTAACAGTACACTCTGTGCTCTCTGTAAGCAAGCTAATGCTTCTGGTTTAGATCTCACTGCCATCTAGTTCTCAGGAATCCATTGCTTGAAGGTCAGTCTGATGGGGTGTCTCTTTCTCCTTGTTCTAAAACCTACCGGAGTAACAATAGCCCCCTGGAGATGCAGGAGACAGGCAAGTAATAGAGGTCAAGGCATTATGGGACAAGGTTGGGCCTCACATAGGCTGGGGTGGTGAGTAGGAAGCTCAGCAGAGGGGCCATCTAAGGAGATGCCCCTGGAGCATGAGACATGTTAAGTTCTCAGTGTCTAAGCAAAGTGGGGCCTAATGCAGAGTAGAAGATGGTGGGGAGACATTTAAGTCAAGAGGGTTTCCGTTCAACCTGGTAGATGGGGATATTGACGGCTAGAGACAGAAGTAGCTGTAGGTCTGCTCTGAGCACTGTAGCTCCATTTTCTTTTTTGTTTTTAAAAATTGTGTGTGTTTGTGTGTGTGTTGTTTTAAAACAAAAATCTCAAACATTTTGCCAATAAAGGCTCAGGAGCCAGATGCTGAGGTGAAAGGCTGTGACATCCCCAAAGAAAAAGAAAGCTCTCCTTTTCCATATTGTCTCAAAACCCCTCAAGCTGAATGTCCTTTCCTTCTACTTCCTGTGCACCTCTATATACATTCCCCTGACTTCTTCTCACTCTCTATGTTTTTTTCCCCTTATGTTCACTCCCTGTTTCCCTGTTGACTGGTTGCTTGCTCTGACTTTTGACCTATGGTTGACTTTATTTAATAATGTCTACAATATTCAAACAGAAAGTTCTTGGATTAAAGGTGTATGCTAGGGTTGAACCTCATCATAACTAGAAACAGGCATTTCTAGCAATTTGCACAATTTTGGGGTTTACAGTGTGGTCAAATATCCTGCAACTTGTTACTGTGCATGTGAGTATGTGTGAGTGTGTGAGCATGCATGTGTGAGTGTGTGCATGTGTGTGTGCATGCATGTGCATAGATGTGTGTATGTGCACATGTGTGCACAAACACACACTTGCTACTATGTGCATGTGGGAATCGGAGAACAACTCTCATGGGTCAGTTCTCTTCTGTCACCTAGTGGTCTCTCAGGGTTAAACTCACGTGGTTATTAGGTCTGTGCACAAACGCCTTCATCCTTGAGCCATTTCCTAGCCTCTGCAGTACATTTTCTATGGAAAGAGTCTAAATTAGAGCCCATCTTTTCTCCCATCCTAACCTACTCTAGCCCACTCTGTGACTTCTCAGTGTATGCAAAATATGCTTGACATCATCTTAGTTCCTCCTGGCTGCAGTGCCTGGCTCAAATCCGCTTCAATAGACCAGTTCTTTACTTGCTCTGTCTGTCTACAGTGCTGTGCTATGAGATATTCTTGCATTGTTTGTGGTTCTCCACTGGGATAGAGCATTGGGATGAAGGATGAGATATTCAGATTTAGTATTTATGGTGCTCCAGTCACTGGGCACAGCTGTGGGCTGAAAGGTTTGAGTACTATATGGTCCTCCTGATTAGTGTGGGGTGAAGGATGTAAGGATCATGTGACTTGATCCTGGGCTAGGTCTACCTGCTGGAAGTGACTCCATCCTCTGGTTACATATCTACAAGCTGCCTCTTGATAGCTGGGTTCTAGGCCATGTGTTCACACACGAGAGTGAGCAATGCATCAGGAAGGTGCCCTTGTTCACTTGCTGCCATCCAGCAAGGAGCTGAGCCACCAAGGCTAGTGACTACTAAGGTTCCTTGACTAGGTTCATGTTCTCTAAATATTGCAGTCCTTTAGAGACCTGTCCCACTGCACCTTCTTCAACTAACCATATAAGGTCATCTCTAGGCCTGGCATCTTCCCTTATGCTCCATTCTACTCAGGCATCTCCTTTGTGGGAAAGTTCAAGGTGAAGAAGATCTGAGAGTCACCATGTGGGTATAGGAGCTGAAGGTCATCATCCAGGTGAGGAGGCTGAGGATCACTGCCCTGGTTACCCCATGTGTTGGCTAATAGCCTCTATTTGAAAAGGCATAGGGTTACTATAGTTGAGGAAACAAACTCCTGGGCAGTTTGGAAACTGGAAAGGAGTTAGATAACTCAGTTTAGGTTGAAAGTTATCTCTAAGTATGGGCAGTGCCATTCTTTAGTCTGGTTCCCGGACTGAACAAAATGAAGGATGTGAGCTGAGAACCAGTAGTTTCATCTTTGCTTCTCATCTGAGGATGTAATGTGATCATCCTTCTCAGGTTCCTCCCAACATGACTTCTCTGATATGAGGGACTTGACCTTCAAGTGTGAGCCAACATTAATCCTTCCTTTCTCAAGAATTATTTTATTAGATATTCTCCCATAGGCACCTAATATAGAAAATTGGTACCAGGAGTGGGGTTATTTCTGACCACATGGTTCTTAGACCTTTGGAACTTATTCTTGTGGAAGTATTTTGGATTTTGTGCTGTAAGTAGAGCTTATTGGGTTATCTAATTGGGCTTTTGGAAGACTAATGTCAAGAGAAGTGCATATGGAGGAAGTCTAGCTCATAAGACTTCACAGGGGAACAAGGACTTTTCTGGGAACGGGGCTAGAGGCGCTCAAGTAATATTCCAGCAAATAATTTGGCTTCGTTCTGTGACATGAGAACTTGAATGAGGGTGAATTAAAAATATATCAGTGTGGTTGGTTGGGAAAAATTTCAAGACATTGTAGCATTCAGGTGTTGGCATGGCTTCTGTTCACCATGTTTATCCAGATATAAAATGAGACAGTGCAAAAGATATGAAAAATGTGAAGTTTGGTGAAGGAAGAAGTATGAGTGTGTTAAAGTTGTGGAGAAGATGCAAACTTTACGAGCTAAAGAGATTAGGATCATGTGGTGGTGAGAATGAGACTGTGCTTCATACTATCAGGTATTTGAACATTTGATCCCAAGTGGGTGGTGCTCTTTGTTGGAAGTTTAGGTGGTGCAGCCTCATTGCCCCTATACTGTGTGCATTTCTTTTGACTTTCTGGTCTCCCAAATGCCCAAGAAAATGATTCAGTGAGATCTGCTTACAGCATAAAGTTTCAAACTCTTCCACATTATTCCTTAAAATCAATTCCAAAGGCGTAAGAAGCACAGGCAGGAAGAATGCAATTGGGATAAATCTGGGAAATTAAAAACCTCACACCACTTTTAGGATTCCCCACCAAGTTGGAAATATTATCCCTCTGGAACTGTAAACACAAAAATCTCTTTCTTCTGTAAGTTGCCTTGGTCATGCTGTTTTATCACAGCAACAGAAAAGTAACTTATACAGATCATTAAAGAGAAATCTTCTGTTATGCAGTGGGATAATAGGAAATGTACCGTGAGGCAGGACCCCAAACACTTACAAAGCTCATCTTGTGAAAATTCATATTTATCAGAAGTAAGAGAGCCTGCATTGAGAAAACAAACCTTGAAGGAAGTGTTTACCCAATGTAACTGTGGGCCAATGGGACCCAATTACATCTTAAGTTGGCAGAAGGACTTAGCAGTGTTATCTACAATGTACTTGTTTTACAAACATACTAGATGCAGGATACTGAGGACAGACAATATGTGGAAGGGCCATATTCCCTGCAAGAAGTACCTGGGGGGTTATCTCACGAAGCCATGACATTGAAACCTATTTTGGTGGAGATTTCAGGATGTTGGAGATGCCAGGACTGTGGACTTCCACATAGGAAAGCTCTATGTATGAAATAGAATTGTTGTAGGTAAAAGCCTATGCATTCTATAGCCTCTAATGCTAAGTGCCAGGGCTATTCAAGCCCTTTGGAATCCAGATGAATTCATCATACGCTGAAAATGCTGGACATGAAGCCACAGACTTTGCTCTCTTGGTTTTCAGCTTTTGTCCAATATCTTGTGCTATGCTTTACTCCCCCTTTTGGAATGGCAATGTGTACTCTGTGCTATTTATTACATGTTGGAAAATGTGTAACTTGGGTTTTTTTTTATGTTGCAGGGTTTGCAGTTAAGAGACTGCCTGAGTCTCCGAAGAGACTTCACATTAACATTTTGGGACAGTATTGGAGTTGTTGAAAACTCTAGGGACTGTTGAAGTTGGGCTGAATGCCTTTGGCAGTATGGGATGGCCATGGAGACATGAGATAGAAGGTTATAGTTTGAAACGGAAGGAAAAAGAGTAGAGATAACAATGGTTAATATTAACTTAACAGGATGTAGAATCACCTGTTCTGTGGTGTGTCTGTGAGGAAGTTTTTGATTTGGTTAATTTGGGTGCACAGACCCACTGTGGTTAGGGGCTGTACCTCTGGACTGAATGAAAAGGAGAGGATGAGCTGAGAACCAACCTTCTGCTCCCTGACTGTGGAGAATGTGGCCAGCATCCTGAAGGTCTCAGCACTGTGCTTTTCCCTCAATCAGTGAGCCAACATAACCCCTTCCTTCTAAGTTGTCTTAGTTGGGTATTCCACTGCAGCAGTGAGCAAAGTAACTGACAGAGTAGCAGAAAGCAGCTGCCCAGGCGGGGTCCCTGTCACACGCACAAAAGCAACCATTGTCTGCATCTTTATTTTATAGGGCTGCAGCTTGTAACCACTCTTGTCTTCAGTGACATGATTTGTAACCATATCATTAAGTTTCCTTTAAAATGTTGTTGGCAGGATGTGGACCCATGTGCCCCACCTCCCAGAATGGGCATGCCTGTTGATGGTTGTTCGCTTTGGAACAACTTGGAAACTCACAATATATAGAAACCTCTTAAATATGGATGGGTAAATTCCTGACTGTCCACCCTGTTGTCTACCTTACCGAGTGATTCCTGCCTTTATCTGGTTAATGCCTGTATTTCAGAGACCCGGAGGCCATACCTCTAAATGCTGGCCAAGACACATGTGGACACCTGCTGATTAGGTTTGCTTTTCCATTAGGTTTGCCCTTCTTGTGAGTGTTAGGGCTTGGCCTATTATGAGGCTGTTTGTGAGGTCTGTACTGGAAAGGAAGGCCATCTGGGTCTCCTTCCCGTGGAGTCATGTTTGGGATTTCATCTGTGTTGTGTCCAGACAGCTAGTTGGTGGTCTTTTGGGACCACACATCAGTGGAGGTGGTGTATGATATGTATGCCCTAGGTCCTTTCTGCTGATAAAGAGCTACCATTGCTACCAGGAATATTCCCTATATTGATTCACTGTCCTCCTCCAAAGACAATTATGAGTTCTGTGGCACCAATTGGAGCCTTGCTGCCTGAGAGGCCACATATGTAGTCACTGATCACTTCCTGCAGTGCTCAGAGCTGGCTCTGACTCTAATTGTCTCTGGACTACAGCAGCAGGGTCCTTAGGGTGAGGTGCCAGTGTTCACACCTGTAAAAACCCTCCAGCCTGTTAGATCAGGGAAAGTAAGAGGCCAGCAGTCTGTGTGATTCTACTGGAGCTCTCACTGTCTCCAGGATGTCAAGGCTCCCCTGAAACCACCTTAGCCCAGCCTTGCCTCTGTCTCACCGATAGTTCTTATTCTTCTCAGGGGTGCCACTTACCCTGCCACTCTCTCTGTGTCCTTGCCCCAGGTATGACTCTTGGACTGTGCTACCTGATGCAGGCACCCCCAGTCATCTCAGTCATCTCAGAAGCTTTCCTCCTTCCCTCCTTAGACACATGTCTTAGTCCCTTGAATCTGTTGTCTCTCTTACGCATCATGCATGCAATGGCAAACCAAGGGCACTCAGACTTGGGGCAGTGCAGGGTCTGCATTTGGATGTTTACTTTTCCATGTAAACCCAAGGACCAGGCTAGAGTTTGTACATTCTGTCATCCTTTAAACACCCAATAAAGTCAGTAGGATAAAATCTGAAATAAATGCATGATTTGGGATTTTGTTTTGTTTGGGGTTCTGGTTCTAGGGATTGACTTTAAGGTTTTGGGCAGACTAGACAATTACACTAGCATCCAACTACCTCTTCAGCCCTCACTTTCACTTCTTAAGATTTTAGGATGTGGGGCCAGAGAGATGTTTTCATCAGGTCAAAGTGCCTATTGCTGAGCTTGACAGCCTGAGTTCAATCCCTGCAACTCACATGATGAAAGGTGATGGAAGCAGAGAACTGACCCTCGCAAGTTGTTTCTTTGACCTCTACACATGTGCTTTGGCATGTGCATGTGTGAGCACACAGACACCCATCCAGAATCAATAATATGAGGCTTTAGAATATGGTCTCACTAAATTACTCTGGATAGCTTTAACCTTAGAATCTTCTTGCTTTAGCTTCCCCAGAAGATGGGGTTACAGAGGGCATCACTAGTCCTGGATTTATGATGACATCGATACTGGTTTTGTATTTAAAATTGCACAGGGCATTTTTGACATATCTTGGAGTTTTGTTTTTCAGCACAGTAGACATGAGACACACCTGGTCACTGAGAGCTGGTCAGCTGATGCTCCAGGAAAAGATGCACCCACTGGTCTTCTGTAGTGAACAAGAGAGTCTTCGACGAAAAAGGAAATGTATCAGTAGCAGTTTAGCATTGATTCTGTGGGGGTGGTAAGCTCTTGACTGTATCGGGTTAAATAAAATATTTTATTAAAATTACTTTCACCTGTTTCCCATTTCTCAGTGTAGCCATGGAAATTGCAATAATGCGTAGGAGACTTGTGTCTGTTTCTTTTGGACATTCTGGCCTACAGGATACCAAGAAGAAAGCAACTCATCTGGGTAGGATGCCAAACAAATGGAGATGAGAAACCTACCCTACCCCAAGGGGCTGGGCTCAGCCTGGCATGAGGCCTTGGCCATAGAGAAAGCTCAAGGCCTGAACCAACCGTCACTGGTCTGGGTGATGCTGCGTCAGGGTGTGACAGTCTGCTCCCTCACAGGGAGTTGTGTCTGTATTCAGGGTGATCTCTGCAGGGGTGTTCCACCTCCTGTGGGCCCTCTCCACAGGCAGGAAGTGCAACTCTTCCGACATGCTCCCTCCTGACCTTCCAAGAGCGCAGAGAGCAGCTGTGGGAGACACAGTGGAGAGGAAAGAAAATTGTATTCTGTACATTTCTGTTTCACGAGCTTGATGACTGGGTTCTTTGACTAAAGACAAGTGAGACTTTTTCCTATAAAAATAAGACAACTGGCAATTGTATACTTGATGAAGAATTAAGACAAACCACATAATTTGAATAGCAAAAGGAATATGAAACCATGATGTAAGAATTGTTGTCTGTGAGTCTGAAAGTCAGTGGAACCATATATTATCTATGAAGTTTTCTTTACAAACAAATCATATATGTGTCGATATAAGTCTGACACTAGTTTGGGTGGTTGTGGGATGCTCAGGGTCCTTTAGTGGCAGTGGAATTCTTGGGTTGGTGAGACTCTGTGGATCTCTGGCAGTACATCTGGTTAGGTTTATGCTGGCCTTACTGGCTAAACTTCCAGGGGTGTGTGGAGCTTCTAGCAGAGGTGTTGTGACAAATGAGTGGGGGTTGCTGGATGACAATCAAGAGCCAGGCAAGCCTTACAGGCCAACCATGGAGTTGGTGGGGCCCAGTGAAGACTAGCATTGGAGCACTTTGCCCTGACATTGGGAGCAATGACTTTCAACAGCAACACTGAGTGAAGCACGAGGACTTCTGTGTGTGGGATCTGAGTGAGCATAAAGCGTGCAGCTGCAGACTCCAGCCCTGCTTGGACAGCACCACTGAACACCTCAGGGGCTCTCTTGGTTGGGTGGAACACTGGCCTGTGGTGCTGGGACAAAGGGTCGCCATGGCCATATGATGACTTGGGAAAGATTTAAGGAGGGCTATGTGCAAGACCATGAGTGTCCTTCATGGCTGAGTTTGTCATTCCCCTCTTGAGTTTCTGACTACAGTAGGGGAATTCTGTTTTCTGAAAGGATTAAATACATCCAGGGAACTAGCCTGTCTACCTTTCCTCCTCTCCTCTCTCCCTCCCCTCCCTCCCTTTCTCCCTCCCTCCCTCCCTTCCTTCCTTTCTTCCCTCCTTGATTCCTCCATCACCTCTTCCTTCTTTCTTTCCTTCATCCTTCCTTCCCTCCCTCCCTCCCTCCCTTCCCCCTCCCTCCTTCCTTTCCTCCCTCCCTCCCTCCTTCCCTCCTTATCACTTTCTGTCCCTTCCTTTCTTCCTTCCTACTCCCTCCCCTCCTTTCTTTCCTCCCTTCCTTCCTTTCCACCTTTTGTTACTGTTTTTTTTTTTCATGTAGAGTTTGCAGACCTAAGGGCAGCATCATTGCAGTAAATCCCCATTAACCCCTTTGTCTTACTGAAGTGACATGGTGATGCTCTCTTCCTATGCTGAGTGATTTCAGTAGAGCAAATCTTAGAAGCACATTTCCCCATGCAGGTTGGTGGGTCTAAGGTTTTGCACTAAGCATATCTGTTCCCCTTCAGTGCCATGCTTGCACCATAAACCATCTCAGAACTCTATTTTTGTAGCAGGCTGTGTTTCAGTCAGACCTGGCACGGTCCTTGGAGAGCCATGGGCTGGCCCTTTATAGCGGTCCAATCTTTCTGGGCTGGCCTGCTCCTTAGCAGCATCTGTGCGGATAGGTATTGTCAGATTTTGTGTCTGGATCCTGGAGGATGTATTTTGCCAGCTGTACTGGGGCTCCTCTCCACCAGCTCATCTGACTCAATCATTTTGGATCTGGATTTGTGTTAATGGTGTCTTTCTTGAATATCTCTATCTGTACATCACCACTGGGATCCAGGTGTTTGGTGACTCATTGAGTCTCCCTCAAGCCACTTCATTAGGTGTGCTTTCAATGCTGTTGCTGGCAGAGTGTTGCAGAAGCTGCTTGGCAGGGGCAAGGCACCTAAAAAGCAGGACAGGAATGAGAAGTGGCCTGGACAAAGCCACAGCTTAATTGATACTTGTTACCCTTCTTTTCCAGCCAAGGGAGGCTGGTCCTGACTGGCACTGGAGAAGGGGTGTGTGTGATGCCCAGATCCTGTGATTCTCAAATTATGTTTATAATATACTTCACCAGATCTCCAGGGAATTCTGTAATGAAAGAAAAGCATTATGGTACCTAGTCTCTTAGAGACAACAAAGCATGAAGAGACTGTGTTTTATCATTTAAAACAGCCCTCCAAGAGAAAGCTAGAGTCAAGATGTCAGATTGCCCTCATGCTGGTTTTGATGTGTAGCTTTTCACCACTCTAGTTCTGTTCTCCATGTGAGAGTCTGACTCTCTTCTCACAGTTATGAGTCTATCTGTTCTCACATGTGACGGTCTGACTTTGTTCTCACAAGTAAGAGTCTATTTGTTCCCCACAGGTAAGGGTCTGTCTCTGTTCTCACAGGTGAGGGTCTGTCTGTCTGTTCTCCAGGTGAGGGTCTGTCTGTCTGTTCTCCAGGTGAGGGTCTGTCTGTCTGTTCTCCAGGTGAGGGTTTGACTCTGTGTTCTGTAACCTTCTTCCTTACAGTTGAGTTTTCTCTTAGAATTAGGCCCCCAGTTTTCTACCATACAATGATGAAGTATAGCTTGGAAAACTGAGTCCAAAGTCAATCCCCCTGGACTGATTTTTGGATCTCATGTCTGAGTCTAACTTCTTCCATCTTGGCTGTAATAATGGGGCACACCGTGAGGGAGTGCACAATGGAAGCTTCACGAGTGACTGCTTTCTCAGCCTTAGACACTGAACAACATAAGAGCAGATGGATGAGTCTTGACATCTCCACAGAGGAGAGAGAAACAGGGCAGCTTAATGGACCCCAGGGGTGCCCTGGGAGCAGCCACCAGCTCTGCCCATTAAATATTAACCTACTCTGTGGTGTATGTACTGCAGCAGGCACTGTGCTCCCACAGAGGCAGGAGCAAGGTGCCATGCCTGCTCTCCAAACGCTTATACTCAGGTGGTTCTCAGCCAAACAGACCAATGTAGTCATCCTTGAAGACACAGAACCAGAGAAGAGTCCACCAGAAGCATCCTTCTCAAAGAGTAGCAGGCACCTAAGCTTCTGGCAGTTGGTGCCTTCCTAAGCTTCTACAATGGCAGGCTGGCTCATCAGGTCTAATACCGGTCTAATACCAGCAAGCATCAAGGAAGGCCATAGGAAGCATGGGCTTGCATTCTGGAAGGAATGTATGAGGAAAGGAGCAGAGATCTGCTTCTGGGATCAGTCACCCTGGGACTCAATCTGGATGTCTCCACCTTCAGACTAGTGTCTGGCTTCTCAGTAGAGGAAGGCAGGGTGGGCTGGGCTCACTGGGCTGGGTAGTTTTATGCAGTCAGGCCAGTCCAGATTTGTGTAGATTGCCCAAAGGAAGGTGTGGAATCCATATCACCTCCTTTCCTGTTTCACAACAAGACCCCTCCAAAGCTGGCTTGTATTCCTGCTGCTTAGGTGACTACAGCCAAGCTCTTGTATGGATAAAAGTCCTAGCTAACAGCTTGTAGTAGGAGACATGGCTGCTGCCCCAGGCTTGGAATGTAGAAGGGTCTATTCCAAACTCTCGCACTTGGGAGTAGGACATGGTTAGTGACCACTGTGCTGCAGAATATGAGACCCATTTAAAACAGATTTCATTTGAATTCAGAACTAATTCTGAGAACACTGTCCCACATCTGTACTTTATGGAAAACGGGGCTACATTTATGGACTTTTTCTTCACCTCAGCATGAGTAGACTTTATCTAGTGAAGATTCTGTTTCCTCTGCTTCCTGGTTGGCTGCAGCTCAATTGTGGGTATGTAAGTGTAGAGAATGGTGGGAATACACTGAAAAGTGTTTTTATCTGGGTCTGTGCTGAAATGAGGAGAGTTCTTACTGACAGACTGACTGCAAGCAGCCAACCACTGGGAAACTATTTCAACAGTGGCAGGTCAGTGTCTTGCACCACGGCACTCGTCTGTGTGAGGACCATCACATGGGTGCTAAGCGTTGAGAGGAGACAATTCTTTCACCTCTTTTGTATAATTCTTATTCAAGCTCTATGTATCTTGGCTTCCCACTTCCTGGGAAAGGACCATGAGGACAAGGAGGTTCCCACCCCCCAAAAATAAACTCAAAGATGCTATCCAAGGCTCAGGAGTCCTCCATCATTGTTAGGATGACAGCAGGTGCTCTGTAGAGATAATTGCAGCAGGACAATGTCTGTGCTGTCAGGAGGAAGAGACACTAGGCTGGAGAGATGGCTCAGTTAAAAGCACTCGCTGCTCTTACAAAGGCCCCAGCTTTGATTCTCAGCACCCACATGGGGCAATTCACAACTCCAGTTCTGGGAGATCTGATACCCTCTTCTGTCTTGCACAGACACTGCATGCAAATAACTCACATACAAACAAAAGGGCGATGTGCACATGTACACACACAGCTATATGTACATGTCAAATTTAAACATTTAAAAAGAAGAGATAAAGGGTCTAAAATGTTTTGAGGAAATCTTGAATTCTACACCTTTAAATTGCTAGACCCCTTCAAGATCTCAGACCCTATTCTGGGTCACTAAGCATGAAAAATTCACATGCCACATGGTACATTTATTTTCTTCTATTTTTATTAATAGCATTTGTTCTTTAATAATTTTGTGCATGCATATAATCCATTCTGATTGCTCTCAACGTCACCCTCTCTCATCTCCCCATCTCATCCACCCCTTTCCACACTGACCTTTTTACACATTTATGTCTTTTTGTTTTGCTTGTGTTTCTCTGGGTTCCACGAGGGCTGTTTCTGTGGACTCCTTATCAGAACTACTCATTTGATTGTGGTCTAGAAGAGTCAATGAGTCCACAACTGAAGATAATGGTCTCTTTACTCTCAGACTCCATCACTAGGCCATAGCTCAGAAGTAGGGGTGACTCCTCCATCTGGGACTGAATGTTGAGAGGTCTGTCTTGAGCATGCCCACTGTAAGTAACTGTTGTTACTGTGAGTTCATGGTTACTTCACTTGTGTCGTGTATAGAGAATGGAATTTCACTGTTTTCCTTCTGTATTCAGGTTCTTAGATTTTGTCTGTCTCCAGGAATTTACCTGAATTGGAAGGTGTGTAGTATAAAAGCTTTTTAAAGGACTGATCCATTATCTGTTACTGATTCTCAGCATCTTGAGCAGCTGTGAATTTCTGCCATTCACAGCAAAACAAAAAAACAAAACAAAAAATAAAACAAAAAACCAAAAACCAAAAAAATAACACAAACAAACAAACAACAACAAGAACAAAAAAACCTTCTCTGACTCAAGTTAAGAGCCTTTGTATAAGGATGAAAAGGTAGACACTTAGAAGGTAATTTGATGTTATGTTTATTTAGATAACTATCATTGGCAATTTCCCTATAAAGCCAACAACTTCCTGAGGCATGAATTTGTAGTCAATCTTACAGCACCAGACATGAGAGCCCCTTCTGCTGAGTGACCCTCAAATCCAATCAGGGAGTGTTTGTTTAATTCCCTCAACTCCATGTTCTAGGGGATTTGATACCCTCTTCTGTCTTGCACAGACACAGCAAAATGTGTTGTCACATGTCTGTTGGACTGGTGGTGTAGTTCATAGAGTTCTCTCCTGTGTAAAACTGTTGATACATTTTCTCTCTGAGCTTCCAGAAGATCATCCTTGCAGCACTTTGAGGTGTGATCTGGGGACATGGGCAAGGCTACATTTCAAGCTGGCAGATAAACCTGGAAAAGTGCAAGAGTTTTGAATGCATGAAGTGATCATGCAAAGTAGAGGAAGCTTGGCACTGTGTGGCAGGATTGAAGTCTTCATGAAGAGAGACTAAGAGAAGCCATTGGTAGACATCCTTCTCACTGGCAGTGGAGAACCCAGGATTGAAGGGGGGTCATGGAGACTGAGGCTTGGCGACATGTGACAGGGTGTGAGACCCTGATGAAGCCAGGAGAGACCACTGATGAAGGTACAGCCTCAGCTGCACCAGAGCCCCTGCATAGGAGATGCCAGGAGCATGAGACTTGTTCAAAGGCAAGCAGTAGGTATGAAATGGAGCCAGCCTGAGTCTTCTGAACAAGCTGTGTGTTACAAATGGAAGAGCTGGACCAGTGGGACTGTTCAGTCCTCAGGAGCCCAGGAGATCATTAGTAAGTCCCAGACACTGAACAATGAACTTTGATACTGTAAAATGTTAGTTTTACTTGGATCTGATTATAACTTGCCTAGCTCTTCCCTCTTAGAATAAGCAAGTATTTTTAAATTTTATTTTATAGGAACACATAATTAAGAGATTTTACATGTTTTAAACAGATTTTGAAATTTTAAGTCATTGAAAAATTTGAAAATCATGGACCTTTTAGAATTATACTATGTTTTATAGTGTGACATTAACTTGAGATCTTAGAGATTAAAAAAAGGAAAAGTTATAGTTTAATAGTGATGTGTATGTGTTTCAAGTTGATAAGGGGTCGATTGTGCTAGTTATACATTTTGTCAACTTGACACAAACTGAGCCGTCTGGGAAGAAGGAACTTCAATTGAGAAATACTTTCCATCAGATTGGCCTTCGGACACATCGAGGTAGTCATTTTCTTGATTAGTAATTGATAGAAGGGTTCAGCCCACTGTGGGTGGTTCCAACCCTGGGCAGGTTGTATACATCGCAAGTTGAACAAGCTATGGGCCAGCAAGCCTGATTCTTGACTCTGTTACTTTTTGAATTTCTGCTTTGGCTTCGCTCAGTGATGGACAGTATCTGGATGTATCAGCCCAATAAATCCTTTCCTCTCTAGGCTGCTTTTGGTCATAATGCTTTTCATAGGAATGGGGAAGCAAGCTAGGACAGTGGATAAGAATTTGTTGATATTGCTTATCTTTTATAAACTTTCCTTGTATTTTTAAGTTTTGTGTGTGCTTGTATGAGTTTATGTACACCACATGGGCATAGGAGCCTGTGGAGACCAGAAGAGGGCACTGGAAATAGAGCTACATACATTTATGAGCCATTGTGTAGATGCTGGGATCCGAACTTAGATCTGTATAAGTTAAAAGTGCTCTTAACTGCAGCTCCAACACTCTAGTGCCTTGTTTTATTTGTTTTTGAAGAACCAAGTGTGTGTTTTAATGATTCTTCATATTAGATTTGCTTTTATCTTATTTACTTTTTCCCCTATCTGAGTTATTTCTTTTAATCCATTGTTTTGGGGTTTGATTTGTTCTTGTTTTCCAAGACCTTAAGTTGTATAATTAAGCTACTTATTTGTGATATCTCACTTTTAAATGTAATGACTTAGGGCTATAAACTTTCCTTTGAGGACTGCCTTCATAGTATCCCATGGATTTTGATGTTCCACATCCCATACCTCCTCCCCACCTCCAACCCCTGTCTCCATGTGGATGCCCCCATCCCCATCCCACCTGAACTCTAAACTCTCTGGGGCCTCTAGTCTCTTGAGGGTTAGGTGCATCATCTCTGAATGAACACAGACCCAGCAGTCCTCTACTGTATGTGTGTTGGGGGCCTCATATCAGCTGATGTATGTTGTCTGTATGGTGGTTCAGTTTTTGATAGATCTTGGGGGTCCAGATTAATTGAGACTGATGGTCCTCCTACAGGATCGTCCTTCTCCTTAGCTTCTTTCAGCCTTCCCTAATTCAACAACAGGGGTCAGCTGCTTCTGTCCATTGGTTGGGTACAAATAACTGCAACTGACTCTTTCAGCTGCTTGTTGGGTCTTTCAGAGGGCAGTCATGATAGATTCCTTTCTGTGAGCACTCCATAGCCTCAGTAATAGTGTCAGGCCTTGGGACCTCCCCTTGAGCTGGATCCCACTTTGGGCCTGTTGCTGGACTTTCTTTTCCTCAGGCTCCTCTCCATTTCCATCCCTGCAGTTCTTTCAGACAGGAACAATTATGGGTCAGAGATGTGACTGTGGGATGGCAACCACATCTCTCACTTGATGTCCTGTCTTCCTGCTGGAGGTGGGCTCTATAAATTCCCTCTCCCTACTGTCAGGCATTTCATCTAAGGTCCCTCCCTTTGAGTCCAGGGAGTCCCAACTTCTTTAGGGACTTTATCATTATCATTTAATAGTATGTTGTTTAAATTCTATATCGTGGTCTTCTTGGATTTTCTCTCATGGTTGATACCTAGATTTATTCCAGGAATAATTTCAAATATCTAATATGTTTTAAGACTTGATTATGTTCTAATATGTGAACTCTTTTGAAGAAAGTTCCATGTACTGCTGAGAAAAATCTGTGTGAAAAAATTCTTTGAAAAGATGGATAAAATAAGGTACCAGAGCAATGGCTCTGTAGTTCAGAGCAGTGGAAGTTCTTGAAGAAGGCCCAGATGAGGCCCAGCATCTACAGGGTGACTCATAGCCATCTGTAACTCCAGTTCAAAGGTCGGGGGGAAATGCTTTGCTATTTACATTTGAGATTTGGTGTCATTTAAGTCCGGTCTCTCTGTTTATTTCTTTATTTTCAGAATGACCTGCCTATTGATCAGAGCAGGGTATTGAAGTCTCCTAATTCTGTTGGAATTCATCTGTGCTTTAGATCAATTAGTTATTGTTTTATAAAATTGCACACCTATGTTTGGAGTGTGAATGTTTAAGATTATATTTTTTTCCTCAATTAATTCTTATCTTTTAATTTCTTCTGATTACTTTTAGGTTGAAGTGCATTTTTCTATATATTAGAATACCCATGATGCCTTGTTTTGTAGTCTGTTTGCTTAGAATACCCAATGATGCCTTGTTTTGTAGTTCCATTTGTTTAGAATATCCATGATGTCTTGTTTTGTAGTGCAGTTTGTTTGGAATATCCCTTTCTACCTTTTTGCAGTAAGGTATTGTCTACTCTTGGTGAGGTGTGATTTTAGAAAGCTGTAAAATGATGGATCCTGTTTTTAAATCCAATCTGCTAGTCTATCTTTTTATTGGGTAATGGAGATCAATAATATTTAGAGTTGTAATTTGCATATGTTGTTTATCCCTGCCATTTTGTTAACTTATTTTATTTTCTTAGACCTCTTGAGATGAACTGCCTTGAGATTGTTTATTTTTCCCCTGTGACCTCTTGGGTATGTTTATGTATGTTTATGTATGTTTCTCTTCATTCTTTTTTTTTTTTCAACTTTTATTAGATATTTTCTTCATTTACATTTCAAGTGTTATCCAGAAAGTTCCCTATATCCTCCCCCCTCCCGGCCCTGCTACCCTACCCACCCGCTCCCACCCCCTGGCCCCGGCGTTCCCCTGTATTGGGGCAAATAAAGTCTGCATAACCAAGGGGCCTCTCTTCCCACTGNATAAAAAAAATTTGGTATATTTATACAATGGAGTACTACTCAGCTATTAAAAACAATAAATATATGAAATTCCTAGGCAAATGGATGGATCTGGAGGCCATCATCCTGAGTGAAATAACCCATTCACAAAAGAACTCACATAACATGTACTCACTGATATGTGGATATTAGCCCAGAAACCTAGACTACCCAAGATACAGTTTCTCTTCATTCTTAAGTGTCCCTTCCAGTACCATTTTAAAATCTAGCTTGGTGATTATAGCTTCTTTTTGTCTGGTTTTATTGTGGAAAGTTTTTATTTCTCTATCATTTATAGAAGATAGTTTTGCTGGGTCAAATAATCTGGGTTGGACATTGTGACCTTTCAGAACTTGGACTCTTATTTACATCTCAAATATCAACTAAAGCTTTCTCCTTGGAGTCTATTTCTCTAGGATTGGTGACTTTAGGGCATGGAACCTATTGTGTTGGTTGTCCATATTGCTGATTGTTATGACGGTAACCTGGAGTGAAGTTGTTGGTTGTAATTTTTGTTATTTTGATATTTTTTTGCCCACCTACCTTGAGTCCCAATAAAGGATGGTGTGTCATATTTAAAAGAGAGGAATGGCAGGGAAGGCTCCTGAGTCAACGGGCAGTGGTTCTTGGTTCTCTAACCCTGACAGTCATGTGGAACAGAGGGCAAGATCTGATATGCTTCAGGTATTCTTACCCTGGTTATGCTGTGCAGTAGACATGTGGCATGTGTGATGGTGGCTGAGGTAGCAGGAAAGGGGTTGTTGGTATGTTTGGGTTTCTAACCCTGTCAGCCATGTGGAGTGGAGAAACAGGACACTTGCTGCGACAATGGGACCTGGGTTTAGGGTATTGGTATTTTGAGTGTTTTACATGGATGGTCATGTGTAGTAGAACAACAAGAGGTTGTGGAAGGGGCAGACAGTGGGGCCAGAACTATGTTTCTCAACCTTCTTAATGCTGTGATCAACCCTTTAATACATCTCCTCATGTAGTGGTGACCCATAAAATTATTTTTGTTACTACTTCATAACTGTAATTTTTCTACTGTAATGAATACTAAATTAAATATCTGTGTTTTCCAATGGTCTTAGGTGACCCATGTGAAAGGATCATTTGACTCTCTGAAAGGGGTCATGACCCATAAGTTGAACTGCTGGGCCAGAGTGTTTCAAGTTTCTAACAGGCTAGCCAAGTAAGCAGAGAAGCAGGCGAAGTTCAGCTGGTGGTACCACCTGGGGGTTTAGGATTGTCTTGCCCATTTCATGATATCAAGCAATAACAATGTATATCTCATAATATAATTTAGTTTGGTGGCTTAAATAAAATATATGTTCTATTTCTCTTAATATTCCAGTTAGTTATAAGGTAAAAGTGTTTAGCTTTTTATCAGTATTTTAGAATAGGAGAGATATTTATTATATGTACTGGCTAGTTTTGTGTCAACTTGACACAGCTGGAGTTATCACAGAAAAAGGAGCTTCAGTTGAGGAAATGCCTCCATGAGATCCAACTGTAAGGCATTTTCTCAATTAGTGATCAAGGGGGAAAGGCCCCTTGTGGGTGGGACCATCTCTGGGCTGGTAGTTTTGGGTTCTATAAGAGCAGGCTGAGCAAGCCAGGGGAAGCAAGCCAGTAAGGAACATTCCTCCATGGCTTCTGCATCAGCTCCTGCTTCCTGCCCTGCTTGAGTTCCAGTCCTGACTTCCTTGGTGATGGACAGCAATGTGGAAGTGTAAGCCGAATAAACCCTTTCCTCCCCAACTTGCTTCTTGGTCATGATGTTTGTGCAGGAATAGAAACCCTGACTAAGACATTATTTAACAAACATTATAGAGATATTATAAAATCAGGAGGAACTGGGTTTCTGTAATATTTTCAATATGGTGAAGAATCAGAGCTCTGTCAGATCCACTTATCCCAAGAGCTGCCACTGGGAACTTTTCCTAAGGAACTATGCTTTCTGCTGTCTGTGGTTTCTTCAGAGCGCTTGCTCTAATGCTTCTGATATCCTGGCTAAGCATCCGCTGCAGAACCCTTTGTGGCCTCATGAAGCGAGGAAGTCAATGGCGGATGTGGATCATACTCCACACAGATCAGAGGACTTGCCCTCCTAGCCCATAAGTGACCCTTGAGACCCAGCAATCTTATCCATCCAAACCTGCAGAGCCTCTGTTTTCTGCCAAGGTTAATCTTCACTGTCAACTTGACTGGATTATAAAGCACCCAGAGCAATAGTAAGGCACACCTTGGGGTGTGTCTATGAAAACATTTGCAGAGAGATTAACCGAGAGGTAAATTTATCTCTGAACATGGGCAGCATCTTCTCATGGGCTGGGGTCCAGGACTGAATACAAATGGAATATGTGAAATCGAGCTCAGCCCTGGTGTCTCCCTTTCTTTGCTTCCTGATATGTTTGAATGTGAGCAATTAGTCTCATACATTTACAGGCAAGGACAGCCACACTACTGCAAGCCTTCCCTGCCATGCCGGATTGCACCCTCCAAGCATGAACCCGGAAGCTGCTGCCTTTCTTTCTTTCTTTCTTTCTTTCTTTCTTTCTTTCTTTCTTTCTTTCTTTCTTTCTTTCTTTCTTTCTTTCTTTCTTTCTTTCTTTCTTTCTTTCTTTCTTGGCATTTGATTAAGACAAGAGAAGCAGCTAGCACGTAACTTTGGTCACGTGAAGATGACGTTGCTGCGATAAAGCTGATCACGTGATTCAGATCAGCTGAGCTGTTTTGTAGAAGAAGCAAGAGCAGATTTGGAACCGACCAGAGAACCCCGTATTGTCTAGGAGAAGCGCTTAACGAGGTGTTTTTAGGGAGAATTTAGACAGTAAGGACTACCCAGGATACTTTGGAGAGGAGTAAAGGACTCTATTAGGAACTGCTAGAGGTTGTTCATATTGTCTGGAAAAAGATATGGCCACTTGGTACCAGGATCTGAAAGTTGATTTAAAGAGTAATGTTGCTTGGTGGAGAAAATATAAAGATAGATAGCCACCTGGGCTGGGACAAAATTATTGCTTTCTTCATATAGAGGATTTATAGGAAGAGAGCGTAGAAATATGTGAAAAACATGGAATTGGTGAGGGAGAGTGAACTTGGTTAAAACTGCAAACAGGGTGGACAAAGCAGCTATAACTGCTATTAATGCCATTGTTGAGAAGTCAGACTTTCCAATGGGACAATAGGAAAGGGACCTTTGCATGCCCAGACAACTAGAGTATAACAAGGGAAACTCATTTGTATTTCCATTAGAAAAGAGGGGGCTGGTGAGATGGCTCAGTGGGTAAGAGCTCCCGACTGCTCTTCCGAAGGTGATAAGTTCAAATCCCAGCAACCACATGGTGGCTCACAACCATCCGTAACAAGATCTGGCTCCCTCTTCTGGAGTGTCTGAAGACAGCTACAGTGTACTTACATATAATAAATAAAATAAATCTTTAAAAAAAAAGAAAAGAGAGGACTCAAATAAAGCCACTAGAGCAGACACAAAGGTCAAGACCCCTCTGTGGGGCAGACAACCCTTTCACAGGAGTCACATATCAGGTATCGTGCATGTCAGATATTTACATTATCATTCATAAGAGTAGCAAAATTGCAGATATGAAGTAGGCTGTCTTGTTTTAGTAGGATGTTCTAGAGCAGTAGTTCTCAATGCTCCTAATGCTGTTTTAACCCTTAATATAGTACCTCATGTTGTGGTGACCATAAAATTATCTTGTTGCTACTTCATATCTACAATTTTGCTATTTTATGAATTGTGATGTAAATAGTTTTGGAGAGAGAGGTGTGCCAAAAGGGTTATGACCCACAGGTTTAGAACTGCTGATCTAGAAGACTGTACCTAGAGCTTAAAATGGTAAAATGGTGAGTATAGCTGACTGTAGTGGAAAGACACAGGAAGTGGGAGGAACAGACACTTAGAAGCACAAATAAGAAAATTTTCAGGTTTTGTGATAGCTATAAATCCACAGACCCAAGAACAAATGTGAAAGCATCTATGAAACCATGGATTAAAATAAAATTGTAGAAGACATTGATTAAGGGAAAAATCTTTAAATCAATTGTTCAAAGCACTACTACTACCTGGAAGAACAAAGACAAGGGTCAAAAGGTGAAAGGGAGAAATGAAGCAGAAGAAATGAATGGAAGAAACAGTGCTCTTTTGCAGTGAATCATCTTGTAAAAATGAAGACAAATTGTTGTTTTTATTTATTCTTGAAAAATGTTGTACATGTGCACAATGTGCTTTAATCACATCTATTCTCCCTTCTTCTTTCAGCCCCTCTGTCATATCTCTTTCCTAACTTTATGTCCTCCTATCTATTTACCTGTCTGTCTGTCTGTCTGTCCATCCATTTGTCCCCTCCTATCTATCTATCTATCTATCTATCCATCCATCTATCTACTTATTTGAACCTATTGAGCCATTATGTACATTGGTGTGGGGGTCATCGGCTGGAGCATGTGTAGCCTACCAATGTCCATATTTCTGAAGAGCAGTAACTCTCCCTATCCCTGCAGCCACCAAATTCTCATTGCTCCTCAGCTAGGGGTGAGGCCTTGGAACCTCCTCCCCAGTTCATGCTGGAATTTCTAGCTGGTTTCATCTTGTGTAAGTAATCACTTTTTGAGTTTATGTGTGCAGCTTCCATGTCATATCTGGAGGACAGCATTTCACAGCACTCTGTGCTAGTCTCTGGTTCTTAGACTCTTTCTGTCCCTCTTCGATGTTTCCTGAGTTTTATTGTTGTATGTGACCTGGACATCTATGACAGAGCACTCATGGTTGCTTATTTTCTGTCCTTTGAACAGTAATGTATTTCTGCATTAACCACTATAGGAAGCTTCTCTGGCCAAGGTTGAGAGCAGTGCCAATCTATGACTATTTAAATATTTAGAAGACAATTTGTTATCAACATCAATAGGGTTTCCCCTTGGGCCCTAGGCTTCCCTAGCCTTGGGTTTTGAACATGTTTAACAGGCATGGATTCCCTTCTGTAGAGAAGGCTTCACATCCAATCAAGAGAGTGTTTTGCTCTTTACATGGACAGTGATGCCACTATTACACCTAGGCACATCTTACCTGGTGGGTGGGGATTGTAACATGAAGAATCTAATGCTAGATAGAATGATTGATGTCTTTTTTTTATTTAAACCTAGCATTCTAAGCAACACCTCCTAGCATGAAAAATGAATGTATTCCTAGCAGACCGTTAGAGTAGAGAATGTCAGTCAGGTTTCTTTAGACCGAGGGAAAATGTAATTAAGCAGATACTCAGAACTCTGCCAAGGGCAGGAAAACTCACAAATAGCAGCCACAGAAGATCACAGGTTATTTTTTCTCTTAGTTAAATATCTTTGTAAGATAATTTACTGTTTTGATCTACATATGAAGAGAAATACTGTGTTTGGGGGTTGTAACATAGGTGCTATTGAACATCACAAACAATAGCGGCTCACAGGCAAAGTGGGGCAGTCACAGTTGCACCTCCGTACGGGCCATACAGTGTCCCAGTCTCCACTGAATGTTCCCGTGAGGGTCAAGATCTTTCTGTCTTGCCAATAGCTACTAGGTGGAGGGCAAATTGGGGTAGGAGAGGGAGTGGTCTCATTCCTGCTTGGACGGGGCTATAGTCAATTTGATTATTTGTTTAGCCACTTTTGGTCGGATAAGACACCCATTTTCTGAAGCTGTTGCCCTAACAACTTGGAAGGGTATTTCTGACTCAGGCTACATGTTGCTGTCTTTAGCAGGCCTAGGGTGAGATCAGTGAGGGAGTACCATTAGTGAGCTGGGTACACATCCAAGTTCAGTGTGTTCTATAGGCAGCCCATGTATATGTGCACTCATGCACAGGGTCCTCCATGGCCCTGATGCTACACTGGAAATAAGGCTGGAGAGCGCTCCCTTTGACAGAATATGGAAAATAATGTCTGTGTTAAGATTTGCCTGAGTGTGGACCAAGACAGACAAATGAACACACCTGTAGCTCCCCTAGTAGTAGAGGACATTTTGTGGCACCCCTCCTCCATGACCCATCAGCAAGCCAACTGGATATGGTGAGGTGGTGACTCTTGAGAGAGATGGAATTTTGGGGGGGGGGCAGGGTTGCTTTTTCTCTACAAAAGCAGAGGATCCTAGGGAAATCTTGTTAGACTTGATAGGTTGCTTATCATTTAAAAGATGTGTAACTGAACTCCTGTGACTTTTTCCTGAATGTAAATTAGATCAAGCACATGGTAACTCATCGTGCAGCTCAGCTGCGGTGACTTTGTTCTATTGTCGGGGACTATCTTTTCACCTCCGGGTAGGGAAACACTAGGGCTGGGTAGCTGCTCCAGCAAGTCACACCCACCACGACCACTTCACTGTGACCTCTCAACTCACAGCAATCTGCCTTTTGGAATCCTTGCCAGTCAAACTGTCCAGCCTCTTTGTAAAGGCATTTTTTTTTTTTTTTTTTTTGGTGAAGGTCACTGGTTAGGAAGATACGACACAGAGAAAGCAAGTGTCTTCGTAAGACAGTTGCAGAAGCATACACAAGACTACAGCCAGGGTATGAGCTGCCTTCCATCTCAGGCAGCAAAGGGAAGTCTGCTTGATAAAAATTTCCACTGAAGAAAAAAAAATAGGAACTTATGTAGTCAACAATATCGGTTCTAAAAAAATGCAATTTCCGGATTAATAACGAAGACACCGTTCCAGGGCGCACACTCCTTTAGGACGTGTGCTTTTGACCCACGGAACATATTGTGCCCTGTGGCTCTCAGCTGAATCGCAACTTAACAGTCCTCCCCCTTTTAATGCCTGATGTCTATTAAAACGAGTCACTGCTTGTACCAGGGCCCCTTCTGGAAATGAGAATCACACCTCTATGGATTGGCCACTGGTTAAATATTGAGCTGGCAACTTTCATATTTGTGTGTCTATATATTGCATCAAAGTACAGAAAAATTCACAGAAAGACTTTCTTATATGAAAGCTTCAATATCCAAGCAATTTTGATCTCTTCTATCCTTCAATAGATAAAAGTTTTACACCAATAACACATCTAGACACAAAATATGATCTGTCTTACACATTCATTTCCACACAATATAAACCTTAACATGCACATATGTAAATGTATTTATGTGCACATGCCAGGGAATTAATTTATTAATATGCTAAAATCTTTCATGATTTTAGAGTCTACTTCAATACCTGTGTCTTATCAGACTGGGGGTGGGGAAAGCCTGTGCTTTCATTGAAACAGTCATCCAGGTATTTCTGTGATATATTGACTTGGAGTCTTTCAGGTATTTATCTGGAAGTGATATGGTTGGGCCATACTGATTTCTGTGGTGGCTGGGCCAGTTTGCATCTCCACCATCAGTGTATAAAGGCTCCCTTTCCCTCTATCCTTGCCAACATTTGTTCTTGCTTTTGTTATTTCTTAATAATAGCCATTCTGACTGGGATGAGACAGAACCTTTACTTAGTTTTAGTTTGTATTTTCTGATGGTTAAGAGTTTTGGAATACGCATACACACAAATAACATACATACACACCATATACATGTACTGCATACACAGCCACACCACACACACATAGACACACACATACACACCACACACACACCACTGACACACTCACATAGACACTGACACATACTTGTACACACCACACACACACAAATATACCATACACACACACCATGCCCCCTGGGAAGATACTAGTGCAAAGGTGCAAGAGGAGAGAGACCCAAAGAAGTTTGTGGGAGGGGGGAAAATACAGTAACTACATAATATGCTTGAAGGAAATTCTCTTTGAAATTCAATACTATGTACAATGAATATATACAAATAAAAAAAACAAGTCTCAGAGCAAAGAACTTGACTTGACACAATTACTATAAAAACAGAAAACTACTCAAACTACAGAACAGAGTACCATCAACTCTCTTCTCCAGAGAGATCCAATAAGTAGGAACCCATGTATAGAGTAGAGAACCAAGAGGTAGGAACATGTGCACATGAAGAGCACACACAGTAGGTAGACACAGGTGAGGAACCTCACATTATGCTCCACATCAGCTGGGTGTCTGAGTGGAAGGCCAGGGAAATCCTGCTGAGGGCGGGCACTGAAGGTTCACTGCCAGCCACTCCATGCAAAGAGGGCAATGAATTCAGTGTGCAGTTTAAGCAAGAGGTGAAAATATGAAGCCTGGGCTAGAGAGATAACTCTGTCATTAAGAGCACTGACTACTCTTCCAGAAGACCCAGATTTTATTCTCAGCACTCACATGGCAGCTCACAAATATGTGTGACCCCAGTTTCAGGGAATCTAATGACCTCTTCTGGCTCCTCCAGGCACTGCACAGGTGCATGCATATGTGCACAGGCATGCATGCAGGCAAACCACTGACACACATAAACTAAATTAAAATTAAAAGAATAAATCTAAAGCCCAAGATTAATGTTTTCGAAAGCACTGAAAATTGCTCTACTACTGAGCTACTAGAAAAATAAATCTCTATTAAAAAGGCAAAATACATAATATCCATCCTGATCATTGTCAATTATTTTAATGAATAAGGTAGATATTTGAATATATGGTCTCATTTCTTCCTAGTTCTTGGCCAGATATAACTCAAAAATTAATAAGTGGCACTTCTTTGAAAATTCATATATTGTGAATTAAATATAGTTTGTAATAAATGTTCATATTGTTGACTTTTATGACAAAGTAAAGTAAATCTTCCTGAACATTGTACCCTGGCTCTTTTCACTATTAGCTTGACATTCTGGGTGGGAGATAGATGCACATCTATGTGGTGACAACTATCCTGTGGTTGCCATATTCTTTGCATGAGGTATGCATGGGGTGACTAGAAGCTGCCATGCACAGAGATGAGACAGTACTAGATACATTGTTTTTTCCCCCACTGCATGTTTGGGGTCTATCACCCTCTCTTAGGAGAAATAATGTCATCCATTATTTAAAGTGGATGCTATTCTGGCTCCTGTTCTCTTTTGTCACAGATCATATGCTCTTGTATATATATATATATATATATATATATATATATATATATATATATATATATCTGTAGTAACTGGATATATTCATGGTGAGGGCCATGGAGAAGGTTATGATAAATGTCTTACAGATGGAATTGGGGCTGATCATGGGGAGATTTTCATGACAGTGGTCACCGGTAGAAGTCACAGATGATGGTGGCCAAGGGCAGCAGTTACACACAATGGGTTATGTCAAGGTCATAGGCAATTGTTTGGGGTAATGGTTGTTGGTGATGCTTATGAAGAAGATAACAGTGGAAGTCACGGGTAGTATCCCTAGGAAGCAGCTAAAGCAAAGGTCATAGGCTATTGACAGTAGTAATGATTATGAATGACTGTCATCTGAGAAAGTCATGTCAATTATTGATCGTAATTATCATGGATGCCTTGGGGAAAGTACACTGCTTTAGGAAACAACGAACACAGATGGACCTTTGACCCACCTGGAACCTGGACAAGTTTCTAAGTTGCAGGTGACCTACAGGACCCATCAGTGATTGGAAACCAGTAGTAGAGTTGAGCATGCCCCACATATGGTGTGACATGAGTATGGGAGGGAGCTTGCAATTGTACTGTCTCCATTGAAGACTGTCAGAGTGTTACAACCCATTGTCTGTCCTGCAGCAGCAGTACAGTGAGAGCCACATCCCCATTTTAATTAGCTTGGCACACTTCTGCAAAGATTTTCATTGGAGGCTAAAATAGAGACATTCCCAGTGGTTTCCAGAGCTGCCTTTGAGTCCCTTTCCTGCCTGGATTCTGAACCTCTCCCTGGTTTGACATAGCACAACACTCTTCTTGGCTAAACGGGTGCAAACATTTTGCCTTTCATAGCTGGCCAGTCCTTTTTCAGTCTTGCAAAGCCAAAACAGTTGAGTAGGTTTTGATGAAAATTCCAACTGAGCTCATCTTTGTGTGGAAGTTATTTCTGGAGAAATAAGCTTAATCTCAAGTGTGAGCTTTGGAAAGAGGGCAAGAGCAAGTGGCTCTGAGGTCTGGGTAGGGAGTCCACCCTGTTCATCAAGTGGTGTGCAACGATGTTCAGTGTACAGTCTAATTTCACAGCTGGCGTGTTTTCTGTTGATCTGAAACTTAGAGGAAAGAACAAACAAGGGTCGGGGTAGGGTGAACCTCAGAGGGACTTGACATAATGAAGTGAGGGGATTGATGGGTAAAATCTGCTGGGCTGAAGTGAGACGTGTCCATAAGGTTCCGAGTTTTCAAAAGTGAAACCTGGAGGTGCAGAAATGAGACAAAGCAGGTTAATAGCAGAGCTGACACTTTCTCAGAAGTGGGTTTTGTAGATGAACTCATTCTGGCAATCGATGATTTCAGTTCTTGGCTCGTGTGCTGAGATGTGGTCTAGCCTTTAGTGTGGATGGATCAGAGTGTGGGTGTATTATGTTTATACTTGTTATGCATGTGAGTCTTATTTTTGTACCACATGGATGGGGGACAACTTAGTGATACCTCTACTTATATCCTTTCAAGTGGAAGAGCAGGCCTGACTGACATCATCTGTATGGGATCTAACAGGCATGGGGAACCAGGCTTGTAGGGTCAGCATCCAGACCATTATCTGGGCTGTCCTAGCCCCTCAGTTCAATTTTCTCTCACTTTAGTGTCCTGGTGGGACTCCATTGGTCAAGCTCACACAACACTTCAAAGCTACTCACACCCCAGCATTTGTGGAGAAAGGCTTCACCCATCCATAATGTATTCCTTGGGGATTCTGCCACAAAAAGCCCATGGCCACAGTCATCAGACACAATTGTTTTCAATGGCTCTGTCTGGAGAGGAGGTCATGCCCAGGAGAAAACCATGAGTTTCCTGAGCTAATGTGTAGTAGGTTATCTGTTCTTTACCCTGAGAGTATCTATCAGGTGAATTTCACTTGGGCAAATGACACAACACAATGAGAAGGCAAA
This sequence comes from Mus minutoides, assembly GCA_902729485.2. Taxonomy (NCBI): domain Eukaryota; kingdom Metazoa; phylum Chordata; class Mammalia; order Rodentia; family Muridae; genus Mus; species Mus minutoides. The sequence continues at coordinate 184,040 of LR749504.1, read as the reverse complement.
TGGGATTGAACCAGAACTAGACAAGGGCCCCTCATAGCCTACATTGAATGGGGGGCTGTTGAGGTTGTGGTAGAACACCAGTTTGACTGCTTTGAGGTTGCTTTATGGTAGAGTAGGACATCATGAACCTAGTAAGTGGCCTTGTGGAATAACAGGTATTTACAATGACATGGGATGGTTTCTTTGGAGAGGAGAGGACGGAGGGACGATGGATGAAACTCAGTGAAAAGCAAATTATCAAGTTCTAAAGAGGGACCAGTGGCAGAGTCAGGTCTCATGGCTTTAGTTGGTTGCCATCAAAGTGGGAAGAGAAGTGTCCTGGGATGGCTCTATGCAGCAAACTCCAGGCATCATCATCTGACGTGGGATAGGAAAACAATGGAGAAGACCTAAAAACAGAGGGACTTGGACATGGTCAACAATCTCACCTGCTCAGTGCCTCGGTCACAAATCAAAGCAAAAGAGGCTTCATGGTTGAGTGGCACAGCACAGAATACAGAGAAATTCTAGTTCTTCAGCCCAGGCTGCCCCAGGACACTGCCACAGGTTGGCACACGCCTCAAGGTCCTGGTCAGAGGCTGGGATTTGGAGAATGAAGTATCAGGCCTCTGCTCTTGGTTTACAGATACCATCTTCTCCCCATGTCTTCATGTGGTTAATTCTTTGTGTGCCCTGCTACCTGTTTATATGGAAACCATCATAAGTGACTCAGGCAAACACTTCAAACCTTCTCTTTAAAAAAAAAAATCTCCAAATGCAGCTGCATTCTGAAGCCTGAAGATTGAAACTCCAGTGTGTGGATTCAGGGATCACAACTCAACTCTGAATAAAGTTAGCACAGGTAAAAAAGATATGTAGGATTCCAGGAAGCAAATGGGAAAAGTGGACAATTGTATACGGATAGTTCAGAAGTCCAGATAGATCTGCTGCTAGCCTGGGCTGTAGGTCACAGCCTTGATATGGGGCCCTGGAGTCATTTCAGGCTTGCTGTTTTTGGTGAAATCTGCCTTGGACCTTCTGCCCCAAAGCTCCTGATTCAAGTCCAAAAGTAGAGAAGCCAGTGTCCTTGACAAAGCACCACACAATTTGCCCCACAGCAGCAGATCCCTTTGTATCCTGGAGCCTCAGAAGATGTCTAAGTGTAGTGAAAATTCACAAAGAAGCTTGAGGAAAATGAGAAAAGACTTAGTTAGGTTTTCATTGCTGTGAAAAGACACCATGACCAAGTCAACTCTTAGAAGGGACAACAATTAATTGGCTTACAAGTTTAGAGGTTTAGTCCATTATCATCATAGCAGGAAGCATGGCAGCATCCAGGCAAACATGGTACTGGCAAAGGAGATGAGAGTTCTACATCTTGTTCTAAAGACCAACAGGAGAAGACAAACTACTGACTCCATGTGGCTAGGAGGGTCTCAAAGCCCACCCCCACAGTAACACACTTCCTCCAACAAGGCTATACCCATTCCAATAAGGCCACACCTACTCCAACAAGACCACACCTAATTGTGCCACTCCCCGGGGCCAAGCATATTCAACTCACCACAAAATCCTTTAATAAAGCAATAGAATGAATAGAATAAAATAACAGAGGTAGGCCAGAGGGTTGCTATCTACTTTTCACTATATAGCAAAGGGAAGCCATGGTACCTTGAAGCTGGTTGATTCTATGCAAAAAGCAAAACACCAGATTAGCTTTAAAGAGATACACACACACCCTGCTGCAGCATTCAGGTCAATTCAGGTAGTGAGTAAGTGGCTTGAGCTAGGGCAGTGGATGTGGCAGTGGGGCCATGAGGTGGCCAGAGCAGGGAGCTTTCATCCATCAGTTTTGTGCTGGAAAGGCCCCTTTCAGTGTCTACTGCTGTTCCCTCTGTCCCTGGGGTCTGCTGAGGCCAGTCCCAGGGCAGATTTTCCTCTGACCACTGATACCCATAACACATTGAGAAACCCAAGTCCTTCTCAGACAATGTAGGATGAGGATGGGGAGCCCAGGGCAAGGCACTTCTGCTACTCCTCAGGACACAGAATAAACCAAGTGTCTCATGGTCATAGCTTAGTGCATATAGACTTACTAGAGCCATCATACAGATTGGGGAATAACTTATAAGAGAATCCTACAAACAGTGATGAAGTACTACTGCAGGAGAAGTAGGTAGTGAGAACTGGATAGGACACAATGCTGCTGAAGGAGGCAGAATGGGAGGGTCAACCCAGGGCCGGAAGAGGGAGTCAAGAGCTCACTGGAGGGCAAGCTCCACCCAACAGCTCTTTTACCTATTCAAAGTTGCTGCATGTTGATCACCTCAACTCAGCTTCAGGGCAAGGATTAAATGAGGGGGGGAGATGGGAGGACAAGTTAGAAGATGGGTTATGGGAAGGGATAAACTAAGATAAGGGTCTTTTGAAACTGTCCTATGGAAACCCATTACTGTGAAAGTTTTCACACAAACACACACACACACACACACACACACACACACANATATATATATATATATATATATATATATATATATATATATATATATACATGCATAATTTAAATGGGATTATTCTATATTGGGGTAACAATACTAATACCAGGAATGAGTTATATTTCTTTGGAATTATTGACCAAGAGGTCCCAGAGACCCTTAAACATTATAGGCAATTGCTTATGCTCTTGGCTACTCCCAGAATTTGATGGTAAGACCTTATTGGTCTATCAAGACCAGATACTTGACTCATAAAACATGGACAAATTAAGACAATATTCACCTAGAAGCTTCATCTCTACTGGCTAGTTTTCATAATGCTGGAAGGGTATTGTGCACGCTATGCTACTAGAGGAGACAAGTAAACCATCAGTCTTGCCCAGCATTTAATCCTGCAAGCTACAGTGATTATTGTCTTGGCAAGACATACCCAATGGTACAGTCATGGCAGGAATGTTATGGTAGTAACCAACCACTTTCTGATTGGATTTAATTCCAGATCTACAAGATGGAACTCATGTGTGTTACTGTTATGAGGGCCAAGAACCCAAAACTAGGTAGGCCATAGTCCCTAAGAAAGCCCAGGCTATAGTTGGCCATCAATGGGAAGAGAGGTCCCTTGGTTATGCAGACTTTATATGCCCCAATACAGGGGAACGCCGGGGCCAAGGGGTGGGAGAGGGTGGGTAGGGGAGCAGGGCCGGGAGGGGGGAGGATATAGGGAACTTTCTGGATAACACTTGAAATGTAAATGAAGAAAATATCTAATAAAAGTTGAAAAAAAAAAAAAAAAAAAAGAAAGCCCAGGCTATAATTCTGTTAACGACTATAGTATATTTAGTTAACAACTCCTAATGATTTGTTGTTATACTCTATGTATAGATTAGGACATCTTTTAACCCTCATCAGACAAGCTTCTTTCTGAAATAGATGGTGATTAACACAGAGAGCCAGATCTGGTAAAGGAGTATACAATAAGAGATTGAAGAATGCTCAGCCAGACATCTATATCACAGGTCCTCTTCCTAAGGCTCAGAGGTAGACATAGAAAGATGGTAGAAAGGTTGCAAGAGCCAGAGGCAGCGAATGACCACAAGAGAATAGTGTTTCTTGGATACAGAAGTTTAGTTGTACACATGAATTCACAGTGAGGGTGACAGTATGCACAAACTCAAGTCAGACAAAATCCCAGGATGGATAGCAGAGGTAGACATAAAATCCCATCCCCATGGGATATTGGCGGTTGGTACCTTTTGGGGAAGGGTATGGCTCCTGGTATGTAGCTCAATGGATGGCAACACACCCAAGAGTCTATGGGCAGCACAAATTGAACTTACTCCATTAAAAAAGAGGAAAAAGTTGGGTGGTTCAAGAAGGAGTTGGATCTGGGAGGAGTTGGGGAGGAAGTGAGTATCATCAAAAGACATTGTATGAAATTCTCAAAGAATATAAAAAAAGCCTCAGGTTAAAAACAAAACAAAACAAAACAAAACAAAACAAAACAAAACAAAAGAATGGCAGGGATTTACTTTGGACTCTGCTGGACAGACCTTCATGAGGTCAGGGATTTCAAGTTGGCTATGCACTGGCTGGTCTTGGGGTGCTCAGATAAGAACATTCGGGCACATCTTTGCTTCTTATGGTCTAGCATCTTCCCAGCTCTTCTTTCCAGGCAGTCAAACACAGAAACTTTGTTGTCTTCTGTTGGCCAGGCAGGCTGCAGGGCCACTTACATGGGAGAGTGGAGAGACAGAGCTTGTCTGTTGATGGGAGGTGTGGCACGGGCACAGGATGAAGTGAGGATTCTGGACCTTTGAGGTTCCCCGTGAAGATTTCCCCTTTCCAAAGATTACAAAGGCAGACCATGAAACCGTGTGTGTGTGTGTGTGTGTGTGTGTGTGTGTGTGTGTGTGTGTGTGTGTGTGTGTGTGTGTGTGTGTGTGTGTGTGTGTGTGTGTGTGTGTGTGTGTGTGTGTGTGTGTGTGTGTGAAGTGAATGTGTGTGTGTCTAGATGGCTAAATCAGTAAAGAGCCTGCAGGACAAGTATGGGGATCTGAGTTTAATTCTTCATGTCCATGTAAAAATCCAAGCATCATGGTGAATGCTTGTAATCTCAATATTAGGGAAATGGAGATTGATGGATAAATTGATCACTAGACAGTCAGCTATGGGAAGTTCGAGGTCTCAGTGAGAGATCTGTTCCTAAAACAAAGGTAGAAAGATCTGGAAGAACAACATATGAGGGTTCCCACAAGTTTTCACACACATATGCACACAGAACAGATCTACATTCACAAGAACACATCTACCTTGGATTTTGGACTTTAAAGTGGACAGAAAGCCTAAGTAGGGCCAAGTTCCACATCCAGGATCTCTGTGGAGTAAAGAGTATGTTTATTGGCAGTCCATCTTCCCAATGCTTGCCCACAATCCAGCAAGAAGCCTGGGTGCCAACCTACCACAGCCTTGAGTCACTGCCCCGGCAACCACTGCAATGAAGGAACTGTGGTGTGGAGAGACTGGCATGGGGTTTCTGAACTTCAACCCCATTAAACAGTGTATCCTCTGAGAGTCTAGATCTTTCCCAGCCCCTTTGCCTTTGAGGGCACTTTGCTTTGTCAGGACTGAGCTGCCAGGAGGTCAGGACATGGTCAATCAAGCTAATTCTTTAAAAAAAATCCAAGATGGTGGTTCTTTGTTTCAGGCATGAGGAAGCCTCCCCAAGCTCTTCCTGTGACCTTATGTGCCCCGTGAGCCCACATATGTAGGACCCGTAGGAAAACACTCTATGGCTGAAAGGCCCTGGAGGAGGATGTGAGAGAGTTATTGTCTTTATTCATGGGCAATAAAATGTACCCATTATAGGCCACAGGTTACAGTTTGACAAGCCTGTGCTCCTGTGTAATCACAACCCTAAGGACAGCAAACACACTCCCACCCCACATCGCCCTGGGCTGCTTCTCTCTAGTTCCCACTTCAACCTTGCCCCAGGCAGCTACCATCTGCCTCTCTCACTGCAGATTGGAATTGTGGAAAGTTTCACTTGAAAAATATGATTAACTGCTCTTTTCCTGTCTTTTATGATTTTTTTTTCCTAATGTAATCCAAGACATTCATTAGTTTTCAAAGATCTTTCAGGTAACACACCAACTGTTAGCTTTTTATTTCTATAACAGTAATCAAAATGCAATAACAAATCTGTGCCTACAGCACAATAACACTTCAGAAAAACAAACAACAGCACCCCCACCTCCTCCAATAACCTCAATGAATACCATGTTAGTAGAGTGTTTCTTAAATACCAAGTGCCTTTCCTTTTACAGCAGGTACTCAGATAGCCGAGCCACGTCATCTCTAAATTTCTTGCAATTTCCCAATGCCAGTGTGCTTGTGTGTGCATGTGTGTGTGTGTGCTTGTATGTGTGTGCATGTCTGTGTGTTCTTGTGTGCTTGTATGTGTGTGTGTGTGCCTGTGTATGTCTGTGGTATGTCTGTGTGCTTGTGTGTATCCTTGCATGTGCTTGTATGTGTGTGTGCTTGTGTTTTCCTGTGTGTTCCTGTGTACTTGTGTGTGTGTGTGACTTTATGTTCCTGTATGTTTGTATGTGTGTGTTTGCTTGTGTGTGCATGTCTGTGTGTTCTTGTGTTCTTGTGTGTGTGTGCCTGTGTATGTCTGTGGTATGTCTGTGTGCTTGTGTGTGTGTACCTGTGTATGTCCTTGCATGTGCTTGTATGTTCCTGAGTGCTTCTGTGTGTGCCTGTGTGTTCCTGTATATATATATGTGTGTGTGTGTGTGTGTGTGTGTGTGTGTGTGTGTGTGTGTGTGTGTTGGGGGAATCAGAGAGACTGGACTTGGCATGGCAGAGGAAAGGTACTTGAAGGAAGGACTGAGTGGAAGGAAGTCAACCTTTTAGGCTGTTGAGCTCACTGGACAGGAAGCCAAGGTAGTTGGATAGCAAGGTCTAATCTGTAGTGGGGCAAACCTTTCATATTGCCATGGATGAATGTAGGGGACTTTGGCTCAGAGTTCTCATTGTGATCCTATGTTGTAGCCAAAGTGTGTCCAGACTGCTGTGTGGACAGAGCTGGTCACAGTGTTATACTATCTCCTGTGCAGAGACCAGGAAGACATCAGTGGGATGGGTATGCAGGGGGGTCAGTTTGGACTGTGAAAGAGTTAAAGGTCTTCCCTGAAAAGCTGAGCTGACCCAAGAGTGGTAGAGGCTTTGTGAGATTAGATTGTGGGCTCACTCTTTGAGTCAGGGTTAGGGTTAGGGCTAGGGTTAGGGTTAGGGTTAGGGTTAGGGTTAGGGNTAGGGTTAGGGTTAGTAACACTGTTTCCAGGGGCTGTGGGTGTATTTGCATGGTAGTTTTTCTTCCAGTCCTGACACTTGAACATGTGTATTAGGTAACTCAATCATAGTTGAGGGGTACCCAGTGGATGTGAGATCTTCTCTTATTCACCTGCTGGAGGTCATAACCAGGTGACTGAACGGGACAAGGCCATATACACAAATACTGCCAGCTCCTGGCTACGGACCATGGTAGTCTGTCTCATTGTTCTGATTTTGGAAGTGGGTTCTGCCCTGAGCTGGTGTATTCTGTTCACCTTTACAGAAAGCTCAGGGTGCCTATCATGCAGATGGGTACCCTGAAGACTAGGTGGCTCAGGCTGTTCTGAGCCTGGCAGACTACGTCTGATGTTGACAGTCACTTGGCCCCTCCAGCTGTGTTTCCTGGGCACGGCATATTTCAAGGTGGCTTGCGTTCAGACCATCCCCTTCTTTGTCACCCCAGCCAAATGCTACCTGGGTTTTTGAAGTGTCCCTGGAGATTTGTGGCTAACAGAGTCCACCTGCAGAAGGTGCGAGCTCCCAGCCTCTCCTCAGCTCCATGACTCTTGCTCCTGTACGTCACTCTGTAGGCTCCAGCTACACCCTCTGCACACAGTGCAGAGAGGTCTTGTCACACAAACAAGCTCTTTTGAGTCTGCTTCCCCTGAATGTCACAGACCTCAATGTCATTGAGAGAATATTTTGGTGATGAGAGGATAAAAATCCTGAGCCTGGCTTTAAAACAAAGTGAAACAGGATTGAAGAGGCCGATCCACAGTCACTGCTAATCAAAGCTGAGCATGTGGCCCTTTTATGAACCTAACCAACATGGACAAATGGCAACAATAAATCAAGTTTCCTCAAAATGGGACTTAGGGGAGGGGAAGAATATGCTCAAAATATATTTAGAGTTAAAAATTATTAAACATAACAAATTATATTAATAATTAATAAAATATAATGAAACAAATATAGAATAAGAATGACATTAATTTTGAAGTAAAAGGGACTATGTTGAGTTATATAAACACACACACACACACACACACACACACACACACACACATACACACACAATTTTATTTTCTCAGGATTTGGAGGACTGGAGGAGTGAGGGCTGAGCTGAGGCTGAGAGAGGAAGGTTCTGGGCCCTGCCAGCAGGATACGACAGCTAGGACAGACCTGGCACTGGGTTCAGTCTCACAGAACTCTATCTACCTCTATTTATATTACAGGAAGATTTTGGGGGCTTGGAACATGACAGTGGTTCACGTGGATCATGGTCACAGTGGTTCTTCTGGGAAGCATAGGAGGAACTGTTCCAAGGAGGTAGTGTCTCTTTCCTCTGATGAAGACTGGGATTTCAAGATGGGCAAACCAGAAACAGCAGCAGACTTGGACTAGCTCACAAAGACCGAAAAAAAAAAAAAACCCAGCAGTCAGGCGCCCTGCGTTGCCCACTGCCCACAGGTTTCCCACCGCCCACAGGCACCCTGTGCTACTCAGTACCTACACTCAGAAATCCTCAAACTCAGAAAGCCTCGAACTCAGAAATCCGCCTGCCTCTGCCTCTCAAGTGCTGGGATTAAAGGTGTGCACCACCACGCCTGGTCAGGATTCCCTTCTTAGGGAGTAGTCCTGTCCAAATTTAAAATGGACCTTCCGAAATCAATTAACGTAATCAAGAATCCCTCACAGGTAGTCTCAGAAGCTAACCTTAATCTAGAGAATCACCCTGGAGACCTGCTTTTAGGTATCAATGAGACAATTAATTCTGACCATCACACCCTGCACTGATCTACGCTGCCAGGTACCTGACTGCCTACTGTCCCAAGCCTGTTTTTTGGGTGGCAGATAATGCTTGGAAAAGAGATGATATATTTTGAACTCATTCTGACCAGCAGATGTGGCTGCAGCTGCTGCATTGGAGGAATGTGTGCCTCTGAGAGCCACACTGGACCTTGAGTCCTCAGGTGTACTTCCTGTGACTGCAGAATGTTGCCAGGACAGTCTACTGACCAAGCGTTACACTATAAGCCAGACCACACTGTAATTGAATGTGTCCCTGAGCTGCCTGACCACAGGTGGTGGGGAACAGACATAAAGGCAGTGTGGGTCTGCAGCAGCTCTGGCGTCACAGTAGACACCATTTGTTCTTGGAGGAATTGGCTTGCCCGTAGCCTCTGCAACCCTCACAAATAGAACTTTGGTCAACATCACAGTGTCCAAGAAGGTGAAGACTGGCTGAGTCCAGGGTTCTGCCAATCTTGTTAGATCAACAGGAAGGGGGAAACCTGTGGGGAGCTGGGGCGACCCGGAGCCATGCCAGGCTGGAGGAGGCTTGACTCCAGCTGGGGAGCGGAAATGAAGTAAGGCAGCTTTCCCAGATGCAGGAGAGAAGGAGATGTCTAAAAGTTGGAGCGTAGCAGTGATTTGGAATTCTTTCCAGAGGCACCCAGCCATCCAGCGAGTTCCAGCGTGAGCAGACCTCTCCCAAGCGGAGTTCTGGAATGTTTCCTGGCTAGGATGGAGACTACAAAGGGGGCCTCCATATTGCCCCCATTTTCAGACCAGTGTTTCTCTGCACTTTCTTTGGAGTGTGCCTCTTGGCCTGGCTATCTAGTCTGGGTAATCCGGTTTGTGAAACCTTCAGCAACCCCAGTGCTTTTGAAGAGGCACTGCTGTGAGCATCTTTGTCTCTGTTCTGCCTCTGTGGGCTCATCAGAAATCCTTTTTTGCAGGGCACACCACATGTATGGCTGACTGCAGAGACCTCAGATGCACACTCTGTGTGCTTTTATGTCTCTTGGGCAGGTGCACACAGCCTATTGCTCCCTCCGTGTCCCGTCTCGACTGTACCCAGAATGAAGTGGACCTTCAAGAAAGCAGAACAAAGACTCCCCTTCTGCATGGATGGACTTAGACCTTGAAGTCCCAGCAGGGAGGACCACATCAAATACTGATGGTAGAAGAACAGAGCAAGAGAGGAGGAGGAATCCTGTGGGTTCTTCACAATTGGACAAGGATGCTTTCTGCTTCTGAGTCCTCTGACTCTCAGCCACATCTAGATAGAATTAGCAAGCCCCGTGAAGACATACCACCGCGGGTGGGGAACAGTGAAACCTGATGCAGATCTGTCCCGGCAGCTCTGGGAATTGACAGCCCGCAGTGACCCCGAGTCACACAAGAGCTCTGCCAGCCATTCCAAGAACCAATTCCACGTTGACACTCATCTAATTCATTATTTATGTAGCAAATTATCTTCCTCCACAGCAAGCAGAGGTCTTGCCAAATAGGCCTCCTCTGGGTCTTCCTGATTTTCTTCTCTTTTTTTGGGGGGGGAGGGCTGGGTTGCAGCTGACAGTGCAGAGAGGACCCCAGGGCTATCTGTGTTAGGTCCAGTCTCCTCTCATCTCCCCTGTCCCTATCCTGCCTTTTCTGCAGAGCTGTCCCCCTACACCTCACATACCGTGTGAGGTGAATGATGCTGGATCCAGATGTTAGCCCCAGGAACTCCTTTGTCCTAGTCACAGGACAAAGATGCTAACCACTTTTTAATCCTCATGGGCAGTCACAGGCTTATAGGGATCATAGATACCTCAAGGGAGCTTTTGGTGACCAGCATGTTCTAGTTCTAGTATGCACGGTTAAGTGGAGCGTGGCAGGGGACACACAGCATGGCTCAAGTGGCCGGGTCAGGGGAGGTGTTGCAAGGCCTGCTTCTGGGTGTTTCTTCTGTGTGTAAGGGCATATCATCACTCACGTTAGTTAGCAGAAGTGATGTAGGAGATATACATTTGCATTTCCAAGGTTGAGAATCTGGACTCCCCAGATCTAAGTCCATTTATAGAATGGCTACATCCTATTGTCTAGCTTTTGTTAGTCCTCAACCTTTCACTACCTGCCATTTGCTGTCTGTCTTCCAACCAGAGGTTTTCTGTCTTGAGGCCATCCTTCTAGATAATGAAATGGAGGACTTCTGGATTATCCACAGGAGAGGGGGAGAAAAAGGTGTCCTGTTGCATCTAGCTTGAGTTTTGTGAAGTTGAGGGAGATAGGCCGGGAGGTATAAGTCCTATGTGCTGTCCTTTGTGCTAGATGCCCAGAGGGTTTAAGAAAGGGCTTCATCCAGAATAAGGCATTATCTACTGCAGGAATGAGAGAGACACATAGTGCAGAAGACTTGGGATGACATGGATGTCCTGAGGACCCTTTGCAAGTGTTGATTTGTGACATTTGCATTGGCTTCCTGTGGCTGCTGTGATGAACACTATAGCCTGGGGAACTTCATCTGCAGAAGGTTGCTGTCATAGTTCTGGGCTATGACAGGGTCAGCTTCTCCTTGAGTTGTGAGGGACACTCTTTCCAGTCTCTCTCATACCTTATTACAGCTTCAAGTATCTGAGTTTGTGGATGGCACTTGCCTGTGTCTTCACATAACCTTTCTCTTAGACATACCTTTTGGCCTAAATTTTGTTTTTCTGTAAGGGTGTGGTTGACGCTGCTTCAGGATGCTCAGCTTTCCTAACTGCACCCACAGAGACCCTACACCCAAATGAAGTGGGCATCAGGTGCTATAAGCCAGTACCGTCCATGGGAGAAAGCCAGCAGTGATCTCTCTCTAGGAGAGACGCAGACATTGCCTGACTGTGCCCTCCACCCTCACCTGGTCTACACCCAGATGTGTCTATATCTGTCCAGATTCTGAACCCACCCCCCAAAGCCTTTCCACAACCTTCTCAGATCTTGTATTTCTGCTGCAGAACAGATCCCACAGTGCTGTAGAGAATCTTGGCCAAACATTACAATCTTCACACCTGTGATTTAAAACTCTAAAATGCTCCAGAGTCAAAAGTTTTTGGTCAGACACTACAAGTAGAAAAATCCATACTGCACTCAGGCACAATATTTGGAAAACTGGTGTATAAAATTACCTCTAGGTGAAGTGTCCAGGATACACATAAATATACATGAATTTTGCAGTGGCCTTTGTTCCATCCCATTCCTGCTGCAGGATTCATCTCATGTCTTGAGAAACACTAATGGCTTCTTCATTGTCCTCTAGGAGCTGGGCACCTAGACTGAAGGGTCCTCATGACCTGGGCTCAAGGCAGGCGGGAAACTCCAGAAATTGCTGTTTCTCAGATATGATCATTATGGGGCTCTAGGAAAGCCTAATGTATGTCTCGACTGTGGGTTCTCAATATCCCTATGAGATTCAGCAGCCTGGCTAGGTAGTTTGCAAGAATTTTAAGTTATATTTTCTCTACAACATCTAGGGTCCTTGATAGGGGGTCCAAGGGATGGATTCCGGATATAGGCATGGATAGGTATGATTATGTCCTGGTAAGCATGGAGACAGCTCAGGGTCATTGTCAGCCAACTATATACTAGAGGATTCCATCTGTCTGCACTGGCTGGTTTTGTGGAGCCTCCCTTGAGGAAATGTCTCCGTGAGATCCAGCTGTAAGGCAGTTTCTCAACTGGTGATCAAGGGTGGGAGGGTCCATTGTGGGTGGTGCCATCCTTGGTCTGGCAGTCCTGGGTTTTATAAGAAAGCAAAGATTGAGCTGCATCTCCCAGAAGGTCACGTGGCAGTCAGTCCTGCCCAGAGCTGCAGAGCATGGCCTTATTAGAAGCATGGTCCTTGCACAAGCAGTTACAAGAAGTGGCCAACCTGGAGAAGGTTGTGTATCAGCTGTGACTGGTGTATCTCTGGATGAGTAGGAGAGAAGGTGTGTTGAGGATGGAGCTGCATAATGGCAGAGCTGGAGCCTAACCCAGAAACCCAGGCATGTTATGGTGATTAGCAGGTAACAAACTCAGGGGAGTCCTCAGGGCCTTATATTGTCCCAGGAAGCAGAATTCATTGAAACATTAAGTTTGGACTCCCAAGTCTTTGGAATGTGGAACTCATTTTCTAAGACTAGGAAACCACACAGGAGTTGGAGATCTTTCATAGCTGGCTTTGTTCATCCAATGTTATGTCATTATTAGAAGTGATGCTCTTCCATCTGTTAATGACATCTTCCAGGTAGCATTGCTGTGATGGTTTATATATGCTTGGCCCAGGGAGTGGCCCTGTTTGAATAGGTGTGGCCTTTTTGAGTAGGCGTGGCACTGTGGGTGTAGGCTTGAAGATCCTCATCCTAGCTGCCTAGAAGTAAGTATTCTGCTAGCAGCCTTCAGATAAAGATGGAGAACCCGCTGCTCCTCCTGCACCATGCCTGCCTGGATGCTGCTATGTTCCCATCTTGATGATAATGGACTGAATCTCTGAACCTGTTATCCAACCTCAATTAAATGTTGTCCTTATAAGAGTTGCTTTGGTCATGGCATCTGTTCACAATGGTAAAACTCTAACTAAAACAACTGGTGACAGAGAAAGTGACCAATGAAGGTGCTAGAGAAAGTACCCAAGGAGCTGGAGGGGTTTGCAGCCCTATAGGAGGAACAATAATATGAACTAACCAGTACCCCCAGAGCTCATGTCTCTAGTTGCATATGTAGCAGAGGATGACCTAGTCGGTCATCAATGGGAGGAGAGGCCCTTGGCCTTATGAAGATTCTATGCCCCAGTATAGGGGAATGCCAGGGCCAGGAAGTGGAAGTGGGTGGGTTGGGGAACAGGGGGTGGGGGAAGGGTATAGGAGATTTTCAGAGAGGAAACTAGGAAAGGGAATAGCATTTGAAATGTAAATGAAGAAAACATCTAATTAAAAAAAGAGAAAAAAGTTAAATTAAAAAAAAAAGGATGGGTAGAGGCAGACACTCAGTGTCAACCTCAGAGTCAACCTCAGGCCTCCATGTACACACACACACACACACACACACACACACACACACATGTACCCATACACATATGCACACATGAGCATACAATACATATGCTATGCACTCAAACCACAAAAGTGAAAGGTAGTGAGGAAGAGTACAGGAAGAGAGAGAGAGAAAGAGAGAGAAAAAGAAAGGAAGGAAGAAAGGAAAAGAGAGAGAAAGAGAAAGAGGAAAAATGAAAGAAAGAGAAAGAAAGGAAGAGAGAAAGAGAGAAAAAGAAGGGAAGGAAGAAAGGAAAAGAGAGAGAAAGAGAAAGAGAAAGAGGAAAAATGAAAGAAAGAGAAAGAAAGGAAGAGAGAAAGAGAGAAAAAGAAGGGAAGGAAGAAAGGAAAAGAGAGAGGAAGAGAAAGAGGAAAAATGAAAGAGAGAGAAAGAGAGAGAAAGGAAAGAGAGAGAGAACTCAAAGCAAGGAAAGCTAACTAACCATATTTGCTTATTTGTTTTAAAACAAAGAACGCAGCTTCTGGCTATGCTAAGACCCCTTGCCTAACCCTTCCTGAATACTCACTAATAAAGCTTCATTCTGCACAGATTGATCTAGTAACTTCTATAGCGACTCCCGTGGGCACATAAAATTTACAAATGGGATTAGATCAACAGTTGCAAGTATTATGCTCTCAGGCTCAAGCTCTGATTCCTTTTTTGTGTGTATTTATGCTGAGATGTGAAATTAAAATATATTAACTTTAGTTGCTATCATCTGCCTTGAGTAAAGCAAAAACAAGGACTTCCTGAGCTTAATTGTTCATTCTTCAAAATGACTTTCACTAATGAAACTCACAGCCCACGCCTTTACCTAGGCAGTTAGCACTCCTGGTCTTGGGAGTTTTCGGAGATGTAATATCACACAAGCAGTCATAGGGACTCCCCCACATACATCTTTAAAATATGGACATACATTTGTTAGTTCTGCACTCAGAAAGCATTATGGGCACTTGCTGTGGAAACAATTAAGACTTGCAAAGCCCAGAGGCAAAACTTCACCTCAAGCCTTCTATAAGGGCGTAGAACAGTGGGAGCTCATGGGCCAGGCCTTGGTAGCAAGGACCAAAACCATGCCTGTAGGTAGAGCTGGACACACACAACTGCTGAGTACAGCCAGGTCTCTAGTCACCCTGGAGTCTGGCCTGGTGAGCATGCTGCCCAGGAACACTGATGGTATGTGAGGACATGGGCTTGGGTCTTCATCTAGAGTCAGTTGCCACACACAAGGGTACAACCTGAAAGGAACTGCTAACTGGGTGCTGGTTTATTGCCACTTTGCTGTTTTATCTTCCTATGTATGTATGTATGTATGTATGTATGTATGTATGTATGTGTATATATCTACTCATCTACTTATCTATCTATCTATCTATCTATCTATCTATCTATCTATCTATCTATCTATCTATCCATCCATCCATCTGTACTGGCTAGTTTTGTGTGTCAACTTGACAGGACTTGGAGTTATCACAGAGAAAGGAGTCTCCCTTGGGGAAATGCCTCCATGAGATCCAGCTGTAAGGCATTTCTTCAATTAGTGGCCAAGGGTGGGAGGGCCCATTGTGGGTGGTGCCATCCCTAGGCTAGTAGTCCTAGGTTCTATAAGAAAGCAAGCTTAGCAGCCAGGGGAAGCAAGCCAGTAAGCAGCATCAGTTCCTGGCTTTTGTGTCAGCTCCCACCTCCAGGTTCCTACCATGTGTGAGTTCCACTCCTGACTTCCTTTGGTGATGAACAGCAATGTGGAAGTGTAAGCTGAATAAATCCTTCCCTCCCAAACTTGCTCATAATGTTTTGTGCAGAAATAGAAACCCTGAAACCCTGACTAAGACATTATCTATCTATCTATCTATCTATCTATCTATCTATCTATCTATCTATCTATCTATCTATCTATCTATCTATCATTTATCAATCTATTCATCTATCATTTATCAATCTATTCATCTATCTCTATCTATCTATCTATCTATCTATCTATCTATCTATCTATCTATCTATCGCCTGTCTGTCTTTCTATCTGTCTGTCTGTCTGTCTGTCTGTCTAATCTGTCAGAGTTCCACTCTAGAGCCCAGGCTGACTTTAAACTCACTATGTAGTCCAAGTTAGACTTGAATTTATGGTCCTTATGTGTCAACCTTCCCAGAGACAGGATTACAAGCATGTGCCAATACTACTGCTTTAGCCACTTTTGCTAGTGGGTTTGACAGAGCTCATTCTGTTTTGGGTATTTAATACCAGGAAAGGAATCTGGGGTCTTCTGCCTACATGGCCATGGATTTCCATGGGGCCCTTGGGAGTTCTTCTGTACTCAAATAGCCACTGGCCAGGGACACTGCCTCCCTAGCCATGAGGGGTTGCACTTTTTATAGTAATGCTAGTTCTGTAGGAGGCTTATCGAGCATGACAAAAATAACTGGGCACCAGTCTAGGCAGTGCTTCTTGGTTGTGGTGTTAACATGTTATTTGAAAACTGACAATCTTTAGAGATGAGGCAGAGCTACACTACCTCACTGGGTGTGATTACAGCACCATCTGGACATCTGGCCATTGTAGAAAGAACAGCCCTGTGTGGCTGTCTCTGTCTCTGTCTCTCTGTCTGTCTCTGACTCTCTCTCTCTCTTTCTCTTTATTCACACAGAATAAGCCTTGTTGGTGTGGTTGAAAAAAGGTGACCATAATTTCAGTTTTATTTAATCTTGCTTTACAGTATAATCTACATTTTAGTGTAAAATCAACACATCAGAGACCACAGAGGAAATAGAAAGTCAGTTCTGACTTGTGGAAGTCAGAAGAGGGCATCAGGCTCCTTGGAGCTGGAGTCTCAAGATGTCGTTGTGCTGCCTAGTGTGAATGTTGGGAACTATATCTGAAAGATCAGCAAGTGCTCTCAACTTCTAGGCTAACTTTCCAGCCTAGAAAAACCAATTCTTCTCATTCATTCATTCATTCATTCATTCATTCATTCATTCACTCATTCTCTCCTGTTTAAAACAGTACACAAACCATGCAGCTGAGTTTCTACATTTGTGAAACTCGAAGGGGTCAACACATCCCAAGTGCAGTGGATTAACATTCTACCAGAAAAAACACCTTCATGATCACCGTGTCTCCCTTTTGCCAGGAGAGCATGGGAGTCGGTTATTAATGCTTTTGTCTTTCAGAATTTTAAAAATGGCTTGGGATTTCTTCACTTTAAACAGCAGAGCAGTGCAGGGGACTTAGGTGGCTTTCTTTTGTCTTCCTTCCTTAGTTCTGGTTCATTTCAGCTTTTAAATGTTTCAATTTGGAAGATTCTGATACTTATACTCACGCTAACCCCATTGACACATGGAAAGAAGAATCATACTTTTGTTGTAAACATTCTTTGATTGTGAGAAAAGGATTACAAATATGTAATGTTGCTGGAGATCCATAAGACAATTTGGGAGTCGATTTTTTCCCCTTATCTGAACAAATGGGTTTGCTTACAAAGTCCAACCTAATAGAAATGCTTGCATATGGCTTGTGCTTTGTTCTGGTATCTTTTTATTTTATTTATTTTGTTGAGTTTTTTGTTTGTTTGTTTGTTTGTTTGTTTGTTTTAAATCATGGTGGTCTGTTTGCCAAGTGTGTTTCTTGCATCAATGAAACGTTATATCCTTATCCCCATCCCTAAAGATGGTAGTTGCATTAATAGGGCTGTGTATGAGTCACATTTGCCCATATTTTCAGGGATTTTGGTTTTTCTCTGTAAGGGATGGTAGTTATGCTGGCTACTCTTATGTCAACTTGACATAAGCTAGAGTTATCTAAAGGGAAGGAACCTCAACTGATAAAATGCCATCATAAGACTCAGCTTAAAATTTTCTTTTTTTAAAAATGAATTTATTTACATAAACAGATCCTGATGGCAGTTTCCCCTCCCTTCTCCTCCACCCTGTCTCTCTCTCATCTCCCATCTCCTATTTATATAAATCCATCAAAGCTTCCCCTCCCTTCTCTCCTCCCAGTCTCTCTCCCATTCCCCCCCCCCTTTTTTTTTTCTCAGAGAAGGGGAGGCCTACCGTGGATATCAACCTGCTTTGGAACATCAAGCTTCAGTAGGACTAGGCAAATATTCTCCAACTGAGCCTAGACAAGGCAGCCCAGTTAGGGGAAAGAGAGCCACAGGCAGAAAACAGGGTCAGGGACAGCCCCTGCTTCAGTTGTTAGGGGTCCTACATGGAGACCAAGCTGTACATCTGCTACATATATGTAGGGGGCCTAGACCCATCCCATGCATACTCTTTGGTTGGTGGTTCAGCCTTTGTGAGCCCCCATGGGCCTGGTTAGTTGCTTCTGTTAGGTTTTCTTGTCATGTGTGTGACCCCTCTGCCTCCTTCAATCCTTCCTTCCCCTCTTTCAGAAGATTCCCTGAGCTCTGCCTAATGTTTGGCTGTGGGTCTCTGTAGCTGATTCCATCAGAGGACAGTTATGCTAGATGTCTCTCTGCAAGTACAGGAGAAAATCATTAGCAATGTCAGGGGTGTGCTCTCTCCCATGGGATGGGTCTCAACTTGAGTTGTCATTAGTTGACATCCCTCCAATTTTTGCTCCATCTTTTCCCTGCACATTTTGTTGGTAGGAAAAATTGTATCCTCATCCCTCTTTTGGAAGTCCCACCTGGCTACAGATGATTGCCTTTTAAGGCTCCATATTCATTATAGTCTTAGCTAGAGTCACTCTTGTAGGTTACTGGGAGTTTCCATTGTTCTAGGTCTCTAGTTTGTCCCAGACATGCCTCTTCATCAATAACATTTTTTTCCTCTCAGTCCCCTCTCCCTAGATCCCTCACACTCGATCCCTCTTTCCCGCCCCCCCCATCTCACCTAGTTTCCTCCATCCATCTATTCCTGATGTGTATTTTATTTCCTCTTCTTAGTGCGATTCAAGCATCCTCCCTTAGGTCTTCTTGGATATTTAGCTTTTATGGATCTGTGAAGTGAGTGTAGCATGGGTATTGTGTACCTTATGGCTAAGATACATTTATAAATGAGTGCATGTGTTTTTCTGTGTCTGTGTTACCTCACTGTCTTAGTCGGGGTTTCTATTCCCCGCACAAACATGGAGAGGAAAGGGTTTACTCAGCTTTCACTTCCACAGAAGCCATGGAGGTATGTCACTTACTGGATTGCTTCCCATGGCTTGCTCAGCCTGCTTTCTTATAGAACCCAGGGCTACCAGACCAAAGATGGAATCACCCATAATGATCCCTCCCACCCTTGATCACTAACTGAGGAAATGCCTGACAGCTGGATCTCATGGAGGCAATTCCTCAAGTGAGGCTTCTTTCTATGTGATAACTCTAGCTTATTGACACACAAAACTAGCCACTACACTTGCTCAGGATGATATTTTTTAGTTCCATCCATTTGCCTGCAAGATTCATGATGTCCTTATTTTTAATAGCTGAGTAGTATTCCATTGTATAAATGTACCACATCTTCTTTACCCATTTTTCAGTTGAGAGATATCTAGCTTGTTTCTAGTTTCTGGTTATTATGAATGAAGCTGCTATGAACATAGCTGAGTCAGTGTTCTTGTGGTATGGTGAAACATCTTTTGGATATAAGCCCAGGATTGCTATAGGTGGGTCTTGAGGTAAGAACTATCTCCAATTTTCTGAGAAATCACCAAGTTTATTTCCAAAGTGGCCATATAAGTTTGTACTCCCAACAGCAATGGAGGAGTGTTCCCTTTGCTCCACATCCTTGCCAGCTTGGTCTGTTACCTGAGGTTTTGATTTTAGCCATTCTAATGGAGTATCAGAGTCATTTTAATTTGCATTTCCTTATGATTAAGGATGTTCAACATTTCTTTAAGTGTTTCTTGGCCATTAGAGATTCCTCTGTTGAGATTTCTCTGTTTATCTTTAAACCCAATTATTTAATTAGGTTATTTGGTTGATGTCTAATTTCTTGAGTTCTTTATATATTTTAGGTATCAGCTCTCTGTTGTTCAGTGAAGATCTTTTCCCAATTTGTAGGCTGCCATTTTGTTTCATTGATGGTGTCCTATGCCTTACAGAAGCTTTTCAGTTTCATGAGGTCCCATTTATTAATTGTTAATCTTAGGGCTTAAGCTGTTGTGTTCTGTTCAGGAACTTGTCTGTTGTATAAATGAGTTCAATGCAATTTTCCATTTTCTCTCCTATCAGATCTAGCGCATTCAGTTTTACATTGAGGTCTTTGATATAGTTAGACTTGAGTTTTGTGCAGGGTGATAAATATGGATTTATTTGCATTCTTCTACATGAAGCTATCCAGCTAAAGCAGCACAATTTGTTGAAGATGCTTCCCCCCCATTGTACCCCCCCATTGTATAGTTTTGACTTCTTTGTTGAAGGTGCCCCCCCCATTGTATAGTTTTGACTTCTTTGTTGAAGGTGCCCCCCCCATTGTATAGTTTTGACTTCTTTGTTGAAGATGCTCCCCCCCCCCCATTGTATAGTTTTGACTTCTTTGTCAAAAATTACTTGTCCATACATGGGTGTGTAACTTATTTCTGGGTCTTTGATGAGATTTCATTGCTCCACCTGTCTGTTTCTATACCAATACCATGCGGTTTTTATTACTATTGCGCTATACAATGGCTTGAGATCAGGGATGGTGATACCTCTAGAAGTCCTTTTATTGTACAGTCTTGTTTTAGCTATCATGAGTTTTTTGTTTTTCCATATGAAGTTGAGAATTGTTCTTTTAAGGTCTGTAAAGACTTGTGTTGGAATGTTGATGAGAATTATATTGAATCTATAGATTGCTTTTGGTAAGATGGCATGGGGGCATTTTCTTTTTTTTTCCATTTTTTTATTAGATTTTTTTTCAACTTTTATTAGATATTTTCTTCATTTACATTTCAAGTGTTATCCAGAAAGTTCCCTATACCCTCCCCCCTCCAGGCCCTGCTCCCCTACCCATCCACTCCCACTTCTTGGCCCTGGCGTTCCCCTGTATTGGGGCATATAAAGTCTGCATGACCAAGGGGCCTCGCTTCCCACTGATAGCCAACTAGGCCATCCTCTTCTATATATGCAGCTAGAGTCATGAGCTCAGGGGGTACTAGTTAGTTCATGGTTATTCTTCCACCTAGAGGGTTGAAGACCCCTTCAGCTCCTTGGGTACTTTCTCTAGCTCCTTCTTCCTTGGGAACCCTGTGTTCCATCTAATAGCTGACTGTGAGCTTCCACCTNGTGAATGGGTTACTTCACTCAGGATGATGGCCTCCAGATCCATCCATTTGCCTAGGAATTTCATATATTTATTGTTTTTAATAGCTGAGTAGTACTCCATTGTGTAAATATACCAAATTTTTTGTATCCATTCCTCTGTTGAGGGACATCTGGGTTCTTTCCAGTTTCTGGCTATTATGGATAAGGCTGCTATGAACATAGTGGAACATGTGTCCTTGCTACCAGATGGAATATCTTCTGGATATATGCCCAGTAGAGGTATTGCAGGATCTTCCGGTAGTACTATGTCCAATTTTCTGAGGAACCGCCAGACTGATTTCCAGAGTGGTTGAACCAGCTTGCATTCCCCCCAGCAATGGAGGAGTGTTCCCCTTTCTCCACATCCATGCCAGCATCTGTTGTCACCTGAATTTTTGATCTTAGCCATTCTTACTGGTGTAAGGTGGAATCTCAGGGTTGTTTTGATCTGCATTTCCCTCATGATTAAGGATGTTGAACATTTTTTCAAGTGCTTCTCAGCCATTCGGTATTCCTCAGTTGAGAATTCTTTGTTTAACTCTGTGCCCCACTTTTTAATGGGGATATTTGATTTTCTGGTGTCCACAGTCTTGAGTTCTTTATATATATATTGGATATCAGTCCCCTATCTGATTTAGGATTGGTAAAAATCCTTTCCCAATTCGTTGGTGGCCCTTTTGTCCTGTTGACAGTATCTTTTGTCTTACAGAAGCTTTGCAACTTTATGAGGTCCCATTTGTCAATTCTTGATCTTACATCACAAGCCTTTGCTGTTTTGTTCAGGAATTTTTCCCCAGTGCCCATATCTTCGAGGCTTTTCCCCACTTTCTCCTCTATAAGTTTCAGTGTCTCTGGTTTTATGTGGAGGTCCTTCAACCACTTAGACTTGACCTTAGTACAAGGAGATAAGAAGCATTTTCTTAATTACTGATTGACAGGGGAAGGCCTAGCCCATGGTGAATGGTGGGCTCTATTAGAAATCAGCCTAAGAAAAGCCAATCAGCAGCACCCTTCCATGGCTTCTGAATCAACTCCTGCCTCCAGAATTCTGTCCTGTTTTGGTTCCTGTCCTAACATCCTTCAGTGCTCTGGAACTGTAAATAAACTAAATAAACCTTCCCTTTCCACCTTGCTTTTGGTCATGGTGTTTTTCTCAGGGATAGAAACAAACACCCTACCTAAGACAGCAGCCAAGGCTCTTTTGAGATGTCATTGTGTGGCTTTGGTGTCAGGTGGCATTGCTTCTTTGATGGAGTTGGGAACTATGCAATAGTGTGAACTTGTCTTCTCCTGTGTCCCCCCTCCACATCTTCATTCTTCTCCCCTTTCTTTTCAGCTTCTGTTGCTTGGGAAAGCATTGGTGTAACTTCCTTTCCAGAGGGGTGACCCAATTAATCAAGGAAACCAAGTGGATGGGAGCTTTCCTCAACAGGGAATTTTTTTTTAAGAGAAATTCTTCATTTACATTTCAAGTGTTATCCCAAAAGTCCCCTATACCCACCCCCCACCCTGCTCCCCTACCCTCCCCCCTCCCACTATTTGGCCCTGGCATTCCCCTGTACTGGGGCATATAAACATTGCTAGACCAAGGGCCTTTCTTCCCAAATAATGGCCAACTAGGCCATCTTCTAATACATATGCAGCTAGAGACATGAGCTCAACAGGGAATTCTTAATTGCTAGTTTACAGTCTTACTGTAGATCTATTTTCTCTATGGGATTTTGGCAACACTTAATTCTTATTTGACTCTCTCCTTTTTGTTGGCATCTCTTTATTCACTTTCTCCTTCCCAACACCCTTTCCTATTTTTATATCATGTGTATTTCACTAGCCTCTTCCCCTTCCCAGTTTAAGATCTTATCTTGTCTCCTGACCCCCTTTCTAGTTCTATGACATATACCCATACCTGTTTGTGTATGGTGGGGTGAGATGAGCCCACTGTTCTTCAGGTACTGCAACATTAGGTTGATATTTGATGTAGGCAGAGCAAGCTCATGATTCATCTGTATCCACCAGAACTGTTTGATATACTGTCCTCAGCAAAGGGAAGAGTCCCAATTTGAAGCAGCAAGAAGAGACACTGCTCCTGATTTTAGCCAAAGGCATGGATGTGCTGCAAGGAATCAACCTGTGTCCTCATTGAGTGTATCTGAATTTTATGTTCCCTGTTTGATTGAGTTTCCACCTTCATGCTTATTATTTTTCTCCCATCTTCATGCTTTGCCTTAATTTTCTCTTTCTTTTCTCTCTCTCTCTCTTTAAAAATATTTTTATTTTTATTTATTTTATGAGTATATGTCTTTTGCCTACATATATATGTGTGTGCCACATACATGCAGTGTCTGTGGAGGCCAGAAGAGGTCATTGGATCCCTTGGAGTTGATGTTAAAGATGGTTGTGAACTGCCATCTTGATGCAGGGAATCAAACCTTGGTCCTCTGGAAAAAGTAACCAGTGCTGTTAACCATTGAGTCATCTCTCCAGCTCCTGTTTTATATAATGGAACCCAGACTATTAATTCAAGTGATATTTTCACCTTTTAACACAGACATTTGAAGCAAAACAACTGCCTTTCAAGCCTCATATTAATTATATTCCTATAAGTCTTGATATGATATGCTTCTGATTTTACTCAATAAACACACACACACACACACACACATACACACACACACACACATACACACACACACACACACACACACACACACACACACACACAACTTATTAGAGTGGCTTACAGGCTGTGGTCTTGCTCGTCCAACAGAGGCTGTCTCATGGTGGAAAGACCAAGAGTTTGGTGGTTGTTCAGATCATGAGATTGGACGTTGTAGCATTCCCAGTCTGGTACTGGGGTCATGGAGTGCTCCTAGGGAGCTGTTGTTCTTCAGAATCCTTTGGAATCCTGAAGAGTTGGATTTGACCCTGGCTGCAGCAACATCACAGATGGGTTTGGCAGCAAGAGTGAGGACAAGCATGTGGGAAGCACAGTTTCCTCTCTAACTCCTTTCATTCAGACTGTCACAAGATGGTGCCACCCACAGGGCATGCCTTCCCACTTTAAACAATTTGATTGAGAAAACCCCCTCGCCAGAATGCTCAGTGCTTTGGGTTTGGTTGATTCCAGATGCAACCCGGTTGACAAGCACCTCGGAAAGTATTTCTTAATTTCCTCCACGACTCCAAAGTCTTTGATGAGTGGGGTTTTGAGAAAGTGTGATTTTTCCCTTCAGAACATTCTCAGATTTTCCCCGTTTCTTGCTGTTGATTTCTGACTTCATGATAGTTGGGGAACAACTCTAGTATTATGAATTTTGAAATTAGTAAGAGGTTCTTCAGGCTTAGTGTGTGATGTATGTTGAAGACCACACTTTGCCCTGTAAAGGTTGTCTTTGGGAGACAGTGTCTCCACCATGTATGTCAGCAAGGCTGGCTTCTAGCCCAGAACCTCTCCTAGAGAGTGTTCTGTCTAGCACAATGTCCGCTATCTCATTTGGGCTTCTAAAACATATAGCTGCCACTGTAGGATTGCTATTTCTCCCTTCAGTTGGGTTTGATTTTTCTTCCAGAATTTTGAGGCTTTGCTATATGTATGTGTTTATTTTTGCCATGAATTTTTGGCAAATTGCTATCACCACTACCACCACCACCACCATCACCATCACCACCACCACCACCATCACCACCACCACCATCACTACCACCACCACCACTACTACCACCACCACCACCACCACCACCACCATCACCACCACCACCCACCACCACCATCACCACCACCACCCACCACCATCACCACCATCACCAGCATCAAATCCTCTCTGTCTTAATTGGATTGAAAAGCTATCTGAAACCTCATTCTGGATTCCACAGGGCTCCATTTGACTTGTGGAGGCCTCTGTGTGGTCATTACGATGGCCAACTCTGATCTTAAGATGCCTTGCTCCCTGGAGTGAATGTCCTGGATTCTACCTAAAATCCATCCAGACAGACTGGATTCACATCTCGCTTCCCATATATTATCACAGACAAGAATGAGCTTTAGTCTCTTTGAGAGGATCATGCTTCTGGAAGTACCCTCGAGTCCTGTGACACAAAAGAGTCTTGTTCCTGCTGGTGCAAGCCCTTGATCCTTCCCTCCAGCTTCCCCAGCATTCCCTTGCCCTCCCTCACATCTTCAGTAGCGTCAGTGCAGTGTCATCCCATCTACCCAGCATCATCTCTATGTGGATTTCATGTGCTTCAGGGCTGGTTTTGGCAGCATCCTCCCTGAGGGCCAAACAGTTCTTATCCTTCTTCCTCTGAGTGAATAGAACATCATACTGTACATCCATGGTCAGAGGTCTCAGCTAAGTGCTTATCACTTGCTGATCGTGAGCTCGTGGACATAGATAGGTGATTGGACACCCGTGATTCTCACTCTCAGCTTGGTGTGAATACATAGGCTTCTGTCCCAGAACAAGAACACATATAGACAAAAGTGTTTGAATGGAAGATGACTTGTGTGTTCTGAGACACTGTTCCAAAAGATGATGTACCCAACAGCAATGGAACTTCACACCAATGTGGAGTCTGTGGCCTTCCATTTAGTCCCAAGAGTCATTCTATGTGACTTCTAATATGTGGCTTTGGCCACAGTGAGAAACAAAGGCCATGGCCAAGTTAAGAGGAGAGGAGTGAAAGGCACCTCCTGATGGAGCTTTTGACCATCATGTGCATTACCATGGAGACACAGCTGTCCTGACTCTGCACCATCAGCCTTTCCTCAGGGAACTCCTCTCTGGCCCAGTAAGACCTACTATGGGGCTCAGCACTGCTCTCGGCTGCCTAGAAAACGAAAAGCGGCAGTCAGACTTTCCAGTGCCTCAAGGGTCATGATCTCCAGTGTCCCCTCAACAGGTGTGATCTGAACAACTAGCATCCTTGTCTTCAAGTGCCAAGAATTTGATAAGCACTTGGTGAAAAACGGGTGAAATGTTTTTATTTCCTCCCACTGTGTAGTATGTGCCAGAAACCTTCAATGCACACCAGTTAAACACATAATTGAAAGCCACTCTAATGTTTTATGCTTGTATCATTTGGCTGGTAGAGAACATTTACCCTAACACCTATTCTTTGTGTTTTCTCTGAGCTGTGGCAGAGAAGGGAGCCATGCCTCGGAGCAGGAGGGAGTCTGGGGGGCGGGCATTATCATCCACACTGCTCTGAAACCTGGGCCTTCACATGCTGAATGGCCCAGTCTGCACTCATCAGTTCTCTGGTTGGCAGATGCACACACATGCACTTATGCCCAGGACCAAGGGGTCTGATAGGCTGAATGTTTGTATATAGCTGCATCTATAGGATGCAAGCAGGGACGTTACACAAGAGTCCTGAGATGGAAAGAAACTCCCCTGAATTCCTATGATGTCAACTTAACTGACAATCTCTTAAAAACATTTTATCCTTCTGAGCCCAGCAGAGGCTGCTAAGGCCTCTGGAGCGCTCTCCACACCGCAGGACCTCGGGATCACCTCTGGATCATGGGTGAGTGGAACGCAGCATCAGCTTCAGGAATCTCGGAGGGTCTTGTGCCGGCAGGAACAGGGACATAGGACCTCCCCCACCCCCCACCGGAGGCTGGGATCTCTTCCAGCCGGGGTCACCCCACCCCACCCCCCACCCCCGCCATCTTCCTTCTGAGTCCAGCTGAGGCTGCTAAGGGCTCCAAAGTGCTCTCCATGCCTCGGGTTCTCTGGATCACCTCGGGATCACGGGACCCCTACCACACCTAGGACCTGATCACCTGAGAGCTTCTTGGTCAGGGTCCCATCTGGCCTTCAACCTCAGCCAGGAGACGGAGCTGAGACCCAGACCCCTGGGCACATTCCTTGTCAGAGGAGAGTCAGCCTTCTGGGAGGGTTCTGACCCCAGAACTCAGGAAGTGGATCAGAGCTCCAGACTGCTGGACACCTGCCCTGCAAGAGGAGAGCTTGTCTGCAGAGTGTGCTCTGACCACTGGAACTCAGGTGAGAGCTGGACTCCCAGGAGTGCTGACAGAGGCTAACAGAATCACAGAAGGATCAAGCCCAACCAGAGACAGCTTGAACATTAACATCAGAGATTTCCAGATGGCGAAAGGCAAACATAAGAATCTTACTAATACAAACCAAGAACACTGGGCATCATCAGAGCCCAGTACCCCCACCGCAACGAGTCCTGGATACCCCCAACATGCCTGAAAAGCAAGATGTGATTTTTAAATCATATATCATGATGGTGGTAGAAGATTTTGAGAAGGACATTAATAACTCACTTAAAGAAATACAGGAGAACACTACTAAACAGGTAGAAGCCCTTAAAGGGGAAGTACAAAAATCCCTCAAGAAATTACAGGAGAATACTGCTAAACAAGAAGAGGCCCTGAAAGAGGAAATACAAATATCCCTCAAGGAAGCACAGGAGAACACTGCTAAACAGGTAGAAGCCTTTAAAGAACTACAGGCAAACACTGCTAAGCAGGTAGAAGAAACACAAAAATCCCTTAAAGAATTAGGAAAACACAACCAAACAGGTGATGGAATTTAACAAAACAATCCAAGATCTAAAAATGGAAAAACAAACAATGAAGAAATTCCAAAGAGAGACAACTCTGGAGACAGAAACCCTAGGAAAGAAATCAGGAACCATAGATGTGAGCATCAGCAACAGAATACAAGAGATGGAAGAGAGAATCTCAGGTGCAGAAGAGTCCATAGGGAACATGGACATAACAATCAAAGAAAATGAAAAATGCAAAAAGATCCTAACTGAAAACATCCAAGAAATCCAGGACATAATGAGAAGACCAAACCTACGAATAATAGGAGTAGATAAGAATGAAGATTCTCAACTTAAAGGGCCAGCAAATATCTTCAACAAAATCATAGAAGAAAACTTCCCATACCTAAAGAAAGAGATGCCCATGAACATACAAAAAGCATACAGAACTCCAAATAGACTGGACCAGAAAAGAAATTCCTCCCGAATTCATAATAATCAGAACAACAAATGCACTAAATAAAGACAGAATATTAAAAGCAGTAATGGAAAAAGGTCAAGTAACATATAAAGGCAGTCCTATTAAAATTACACCAGATTTCTCACCAGAGACTATGAAAGCCAGAAGATCCTGGACAGATGTTATACAGACACTAAGAGAACACAAATGTCAGCCCAGACTACTATACCCAGCAAAACTCTCAATTACCATAGATGGAGAAACCAAAGTATTCCATGACAAAACCAAATTCACACAATATCTTTCCACGAATTCAGCCCTTCAAAGGATAATAACGGGAAAACACCAACAGAAAGATGGAAACTACACCCTAGAAAAAACAAGAAAGGAATCCTTTAACAAAACTAAAAGAAGACAGCCACAAGAACAGATTCCCAACTTTAACAACAAAAATGACAGGAAGCAACACTTATTTTTCTTTGATTTCTCTAACATCAATGGACTCAATTCTCCCCCCAAAAGACATAGACATAGACTAACAGATTGACAGGACTCAACATTTTGCTGCTTACAGGAAACCCACCTCAGGGACAAAGACAGACACTACCTCAGAGTAAAAAGCTGGAAATCAATTTTCCAAGCAAATGGTCCAAAGAAACAAGCTGGAGTAGCCATTCTAATATTGAATAAAATTGACTTCCAACCCAAAGTTATCAAAAAAGACAAGGAGGGGCACTTCATACTCATCAAACGTAAAATCTACCAAGATGAACTCTCAATTCTAAATATCTATGCTCCAAATGCAAGTGCAGCCACATTCATTAAAGAAACTTTAGTAAAGCTAAAAGCACACATTACACCTCACACAATAATAGTGGGAAACTTCAACACCCCACTCACACCAATGGACAGATCCTGGAAACAGAAACTAAACAGAGACACATGGACACTAACAGAAGTTATGAAACAAATGGATTTAACAGATATCTACAAAACATTTTATCCTAAAGCAAAAGGATATACCTTCTTCTCAGCACCTTATGGTACCTCCTCCAAAACTGACCATATAATTGGTCACAAGACAGGCCTCAACAGATACAAAAATATTGAAATTATCTTTGCATCCTATCAGATCACCACGGACTAAGGCTGATCTTCAATAACATCATAAATAATAGAAAGCCAACATTCACTTGGAAACTGAACGACACTCTACTCAATGATATCTTGGTCAAGGAAAAAATAAAGAAAGAAATTAAAGACTTTTTAGAGTTTAATGAAAATGAAGTCACAACATACCTAAACTTATGGGACACAATGAAAGCAGTCCTAAGAGGAAAACTCATAGCCCTGAGTACCTCCAAAAGAAACTAGAGAGAGCATACACTAGCAGTCTGACAGCATACCTAGAAGCTCTAGAACGAAAGGAAGCAAATTCACCCAAGAAGAATAGACAGCAGGAAATAATCAAACTCAGAGCTGAAATCAACCAAGTGGAGACAAAAAGAACTATTCAAAGAATCAACCAAACCAGGAGCTGGTTCTTTGAGAAAATCAACAAGATAGATAAACCCTTAGCCAGACTACCTAGAGGGCAGAGGGACAGTATACTAATTAACAAAATCAGAAATGAAAAAGGAGACATAACAACAGATCCTGAGGAAATCCAAAACATTATCAGATCCTACTACAAAAGGCTCTACTCAACAAAACTGGAAAACCTGGATAAAATGGACAACTTCCTAGACAGATACCAGGTACCAAAGTTAAATCAGGATCAGATTGACAATCTTAACAGTCCCATTTCCCCTAAAGAAATAGAAGCAGTCATTAATAGTCTTCCAACCAAAAAAAGCCCAGGACCAGATGGGTTTAGTGCAGAGTTCTATCAGTCCTTCAAAGAAGACCTAATTCCAACTCTCCTCAAACTATTCCACAAAATAGAAACAGAAGGTACTCTACCCAATTCATTCTATGAAGCCACAATTACTCTGATACCTAAACCACACAAAGATCCAACAAAGAAAGAGAACTTCAGACCAATTTCCCTTATGAATATCGATGCAAAAAAACTCAATAAAATCCTCGCAAACTGAATCCAAGAACACACCAAAATGATCATCCATCATGACCAAGTTGGCTTCATCCCAGGGATGCAGGGATGGTTTTATATATGGAAATCCATCAATGTAATCCACTATATAAACAAACACACAGACAAAAATCACATGATTATCTCGTTAGATGCTGAGAAAGAATTTGACAAAATCCAATACCCCTTCATAATAAAAGTCTTGGAAAGATCAGGAATTCAAGGCCCTTACCTAAACATAATAAAAGCAATATAGAGCAAACCAGTAGCCAACATCAAAGTAAATAGAGAGAAGCTGGAAGCAATCCCACTAAAATCAGGGACTAGACAAGGCTTCCCACTTTCTCCCTACCTATTCAATATAGTACTTGAAGTCCTAGCCAGAGCAAATCGACAAGGAAAGGAGATCAAGGGGATACAAATTGGAAAGGAAGAAGTCAAAATATCACTATTTACAGATGATATGATAGTATATATAAGTGACCCTAAAAATTCCACCAGAGAACTCCTAAACCTGATAAACAGCTTCAGTGCAGTTGCTGGATATGAAATTAACTCAAACAAATCAATGGCCTTTCTCTACACAAAAGATAAACAGGATGAGAAAGAAATGAGGGAAACATCACCCTTTACAATAGTCACAAATAATATAAAATACCTTGGTGTGACTTTAACTAAGGAAGTGAAAGATCTGTATGACAATAACTTCAAGTCTCTGAAGAAAGAAATAGAAGAAGATCTCAGAAGATGGAAAGATCTCCCATGCTCATGGATTGTCCGGATTAATTTAGTCAAAATGGCTATCCTGACAAAAGCAATCTACAGATTCAATGCAATCCCCATCAAAATTCCAACTCAATTCTTCACTGAGCTAGAAAGGGCAATTTGCAAATTCATCTGGAATAACAAAAAAAACCTAGGATAGCAAAAACTATTCTCAACAATAAAAGAACCTCTGGTGGAATCACCATGCCTGACCTCACGCTGTACTACAGAGCAATCTTGATAAAAACTGCATAATACTGGTACAGCGACAGACAGGTAGATCAATGGAATAGAATTAAAGACCCAGAAATGAACCCACACATCTTTGGTCACCTTATCTTTTTTTTTTTTTTTTAATGCTTCAGCAAATAAAGGCACTTGCTGCCAAGTTTAATGACCTAGTATGAGCTGAGTTTGATCCCAGAAACCCACATGGTGGAAGGACTTATGGTCACCTTATCTTTGACAAGGGAGCTAAAACCATCCAGTGGAAAAAAGACAGCATTTTCAGCAAATGATGCTGACACAACTGGTGGTCAACATGTAGAAGAATTCGAATTGATCCATTCTTATCTCCTTGTACAAAGCTCAAGTCTAAGTGGATCAAAGAACTCCACATAATACCAGAGACACTGAAATTTATAGAGGAGAAAGTGGGGAAAAGCCTCGAAAATATGGGCACAGGGGAAAAATTCCTAAACAGAACAGCAATGGCCTGTGCAGTAAGATCATAAATCGACAAATGGGACCTTATAAAATTGCAAAGCTTCTGTAGGGCAAACAATACAAGACAAAAAGGCCACCAATGGATTGGGAAAGAATTTTTACGAATCCTAAATTTGATAGGGGGCTAATATCCAATATTTACAAAGAGCTCAAGAAGCTGAACTCCAGAAACTCAAATAACCCCATTAAAAATGGGGTACAGAGCTAAACAAAGAATTCTCAACTGAGGAATACTGAAGCGCTGAGAAGCACTTGAAAAAATGCTCAACATCCTTGATCATCAGGGAATTGCAAATCAAAACAACCCTGAGATTCCATCTCACACAACTCAGAATGGCTAGGATCAAACATTCAGGCAACAGCAGATGCTGGCGAGGATGTGGAGAAAGAGGAACACACTCCTCCATTGCTGGTGGGATTGCAAGTTGGTACAACCACTCTGGAAATGTGTCTGGTGGTTCCTCAGAAAATTGGACATAGTACTACCAATTGATCCAGGAATACCTCTCCTCGGAATTTACCCAGATGTTCCAACTGGTAACAAGGACACATGCTCCACTGTGTTCATAGCAGCCTTATTTATAATAGCCAGAAGCTGGAAAGAACCCAGGTGTTCCTCAACAGAGGAATGGATACAGAAAATGTGGTACATTTACACAATGGAGTACTATTTAGCTATTAAAAACAACAAATTTATGAAATTCTTGGGCAAATGGATGTATCTGGAGGATATCATCCTGAGTGAGGTAACCCAATCACAAAAGAAGTCACTTGATATGCACTCACTGATAAGTGGCTATTAGCCCAGAAACCTAGAATACCCAAGATACAACTTCAAAAACACAAGAAAATCAAGAAAGAAGACCAACGTGTGGATACTTCATTCCTCCCTAGAATTTGGGAATAAAATATCCATGGAAGGAGTTGCAGAGACAACGTTTGGAGCTAAGACGAAAGGAAGGACCATCCAGAGACTGCCCCACACAGGTGTCCATCCCATAATCAGCCACCAAAAGCAGATACAACTGCATACGCCAGCAAGATTAGGAAAGGACCCTGATATAGCTGTCTCCTGTGAGGCTTTGTCAGTGCCTGGCAAATACAGAAGTGGATGTTCATAGTCATCTATAAGGTGGAACACAGGGTCCCCAATGTAGGAGCTAGAGAGACTATAGATGGAACAACAATATGAACTAATCAGAACCCCCAGAGCTTGTGTCTCTAGCTGCATATGTATTAGAAGATGGCCTAGTTGGCCATTATTGGGAAGAGAGGTCCCTTGGTCTAGCAAACTTTATATGCCCCAGTACAGGGGAACTCCAGGGCCCAGAAGTGGGAGTGGGTTGGTAGGGGAGCAGGGCTGGAGGAGGGTATAGGGGACTTTTGGGATAACATTTGAAATGTAAATGAAGAAAATCTCTAATAAAAAATGAAAAAAATCTAAAAATTTTTTTTATCATGCCTATCTCTCCCACTGTAAAGAGTTTTCTCAGACGTAGATTTCCCTTATATTTTCATTTTTACTAGATTTCCACTGTCCTATATTTCTACATTTTCCTAGATTTCTATTTCTATTACAAATGTGAAAAATTTCAAGCCACATTTTCTCCTCAGCATATTCCAGGAACTCTTTCGACTCATGAAGAGCAGCATCTCCTCTGGCTTCAGTTAAGGTGTAGGGCGCTTTGGGGATGGTGGAGGTTCTTTGCTGGTGTATGGGACTGGACGCGACATTAGAATGGTGCGGTGTTCACATGCTAGTTTTAACACAGGAACTGTGACCTGCATTCCATTGTTAGAGTCCACTATTAGCCATTGCACAAGAACCCCAGGCGGAAGTCCTCTTAACCGGAATGTGATGCTCACATTTAACAAGTCCCACCCAATTCCAGCCCAGAATACCTGTTGGTCTTCTCCAACCTTTATTGTAAATATAAGATTCAGTGATTAGAATACACATATATTCTACTCTTACAGCTGTAACTATGTTATATGCGCATTCTGTGTTTTATTCTATACACACGTCCATTGTGTGGTTGATATACATATATCTATAAGTAACAAATCTGTACACCTCCTTACCTCCCTATCCTTCACATATACGCAGTCAAAATATTTCTAGCTAGATTTTTGTGAGTTGCAGGGCAAATACATTTTCATATGGAAGGTATAAATATATTTTTTCTGTGCATAAAATGTTATAAAATGAAAATGTCCCTACTATCACAAACTCCAGGAGACCATTTCATGACCATAATAAGTTACAGGTTGCTCTCTTGGGTTTGTTAATAGAGGTGGGGAGGTAGGACCTGCTGAAGGTAGAGGAAGATTCTGCCCACAGCCAGAGATGACTGGCATGTTGAATTCTGCCACCTTTGCTGGATACTGTTTCCATTAACAGGACACTTGGAGCTATAATGATTTTTTTTTTTTTTTGTAAAGAAAAATCTACACAGACACTAGCCCCATAGATCACATAGGATGGCTGTGATCCTGGAACAGGAAAAAACCATTTGTTCTAAGGGCCCTCCCATTTCTTCCTTGTTTATGAGGTGGTAATGCAGATTTGAGCGGCACTGTGGGTTCCAGGTCATCTTTCTAGGAGGTTCTGAACCCCGGGTTGGACTGCGCGGACAAGGCCCAATTCCCGAGACACCAGCTCAGACCTGCACTGAAACTGTTCACAAAATTCACTGCCAGTGACTCTGAATTCCACATTGTTCTTTGTGTTCATTTCGAAGGTAATCGACTAAGCATGCTTTATAGTTTATAGTATTTTAAAAGATGCATTCGTTAAAAAGAACCCAAATGCATGTGGGTAGACAAGAGGACCCCAATTTTCTACCATAGTTATTTTCACTTCGGTAGAAGCCAAGTCCTTTTGAACTTGAAAAACCACCAGCAAATTAGTCTACAAGGCTATCATGGCATCTATCTAAACTCATGAAACTAGATTAAGTACTGGATTAAGAATCAAATTCAGAAATGCTGCAATCTTAAGAGAAATACGTCTTCAGGCTGTCACTATGTCAGACTGAGCCCCTACAGCAAGTGCACCCAGGAGGGGACACTAGAGGCTGGAGGGAGCAGCCACCTCCCGGTACGTGCAGTGCGAGCCGGAAGCCAACAGGTGGCACAAATGCATTTGACTTGCACATGGGCCATCGCCCGGGATGCCGCTGCGCCCCCTGCTTTCTATAGCCCAGGCAAGCAGACGCAGGCTGGCGCCTTGGCTCCCTTTGCGAACCTGGTCTGCCAGGTTCACACGGCCCAGCAGGGTCCAGCTGGGTCCTGAGCTACGCGCCGCTGAGGACCCAGAAGAGCTCCAGGCAGCGCGCCCTCTGCTGGCCGTCCGCGGACTCGCCGCTGTTCCCAGCCTGCTCAGAGTGTACCTAAATTGAGACAGCTATGGAATGAGGGGACAAGAATTGAGACCAGTCAGGGGCCGAGTAGGCGGAGCAGGACTGGGTAGGGCCAGGTAGGGCGTGAGCACTGTGGTTGATGTGAGGCTGGCCCCAGGCACCCCCTAGAGAAATTTCCAGGGCCCACGGATTCACAATTCGAAATATCTCCAGACTATAAAGACGCCTCTACAGGCCTTCTGCAGCTCCTTTTGTTCTCTCCTCCAGATTGGAGAGCACTGTGAACCCGGTAGTACTGTACAGCTCCACACCAGCATTCCGGACCGCTCCTTTTGTAAGGCTCCAGTTTGAGCTAGCAAGCACGGAGGCAGGAGTGGCTCAGCTGGGGGAAGAGAGCCTGTCGTTCCCAGGTTCCATCTCACTGGAGAGGAGCCCCGCCTGAACTTGTTTTTAATGTGTCAAATCACAGAGGCAGCTTCGCAGCAGTAAACTGTGAAGGGGTTACAGCCTCTTGGGCCTCTGGGAAGCCAGACTCAGGTCTCAGCAGAGTGACAGGCGTGTTTCCATGCCAGGCAGCCAGGCAGTGGCCCTGGGCTTTTGATCTTCATCCCACAATTTGTCACTTGGACGCCTCTTCACGCCTATCTTTATCACTGTCATGGACACCTCTGGCTCCCGTGTCCCTTCCCTGTAGGCCTGAGCTTCTGAGAGGTTCTTGCTAAAGGCCTCTCTTATTCCATACCAGCCTAGGAAGGTGGGGTCCTCACTGGGCTCTGCAGTGTCCGCAAAGCTGAACATAAATTCGACTGTGTTAGTTTACATCCACAACCACCGGAAGTACCTTAGCTCTGTCTCCCAGTGGGACTCTGGCAACTGCCTCCCTGCTGTGGGCAACAGACCTCGGCATTATGCATGGATAGATGGGGTCCACAGGGGTTCATTCCTAGCCTTCCCAGGGGTCTTTGTCTTGGGACCTAGCGAATCACTCTCAACCCTTTACATCTAGTGATCTGTTTCTGCTCCTGTTGTCAGTTTTTGTTGTTGTTGTTGTTGTTTTGTTTTGTTTTTGTTTTGTAAAGGAGGAAAGTGAGTTAGAGCATTATATGCTTACAGAGAATGAAGCAGAGCTGTCAGTCTGTGTGACACTGCAGCAGACCTGAGCAGGCAGGTATATGCTCATTCATTGGAGGGAGTATGCGGTCCGATCCTCTGGCCAGAAGAAGGGAGGACTCGGACATCCTGGCCCCAGGGACACACAGGGCTTAAGACACCCAAATCCTGTCTTGTTACCACCAGTGGGCCCTCCAAGTCTTCAGTGGACTCCTCAAGCCACTCCTAGATTCCTCTTGTCCATACTGAGGGTCAGGGAGAGCTCAGGACAGGGTAGAGCTCATAGGGGATGGGAATTCCGTTATCTCAAGCAGGGTGGTGATGAAATTATTTTAGGACATTGGGCCCATTCTAGGCATCCACTAAACAAACTGTTAGAAACTGAAAGAAAGTTCTAGATCTCACATATACCAACACACTGTAAATGCTTTTTTTTTTTTTAATGTTTTAATCCCAATCACTAGATTTTCATGGAATTGGATCAATGGACTTTAGAGAGGGCCAAACATAAAGGATTTGAAATCCACCCTTGTATCTAGACTTTGGGGTGTGGAAGGGTCAGGGTGTGGAGCACCATCATGGCTAAGTGGACTCCTGCTGAGTGATGAACGCATTAGGTGGTGTTTGAGGATGAATGTACGAGGCTGACATTTTAAGAAGTCACAACTTTAGCTCATTCCAAAGAGTGGAGCAAACCTAAAGCCTCCTGGCTTCTGGTGGCAGCTGGTCCAGATTGAGGTCTGACTTTAAGGCAGCACTGACCTTTTAAAAGTCCCTGCAAAGTGCAAGGTGTGACGCTTTGGAAAAGCAGTCAAAGCTGTGTTCTCTTTAATTGATACCGTCTAAAAATGTGGGTGCGGGCCAGAGCATTAATTGGCAATTACTTTCACGGAAAAATCCTAGAACTGGTGAAAACCAAACAGAAGGGATAAGAATGGTCAGAGCGAAAGACAGCAACTTGGAAGTCCTGGTGCACATGAGAGGCATGGCCAGGCCAGGCGAATTAATCAAGCACAACTAGGCACCAGTCTTCCGGCATCATCATCAGATGAACACTCTTCTGGCTCCTGGCAGGCTTGCACTGGCAACAGCTCAGGCTGGTGTGTGAGTGCCGGGTACGTGCGTGGGTCAGGAGAGCTCTCGTGAGAAATATTTTAGTGATGCTTCTCAAGGTTCTGTTCAGTTTTATTGATACAATATTTCCCATGCTAGGAAAGGAAATCAGCGCGGCATAACTGGTTATGGAGAATGTGCAGAGTCCTTTGTGCAGGAGCCGAGCTGACAGCAGACAACAGTTGCTGAGAGCACTGGCTGGGGCTGGGGAGGGGGCACAGCTCATAAAGTGCCTGCTGTATGAGTGGGAGAACCCGAGCTTGATCTTCAGAACTTATGTGGCCAGTGTGGTGGAGTTCCTGTGATGTCAGCATGCTGGGGGGGGGGCACACAGGCTCATCCTAGGGCTCACCTGCCAGTGAGCCTAGCCTAATAGATGAGTTGCAGGGTAGTAAGAGACCCTGTCACAAACAAGGTGAGTGGCACTGAGGAATGACACCTGACAGTGACCTCTGGCCTTCATGTGTATACATGTGCATGCATGTTCTCATAATTGTACCTGCATACTTGCATACATACATTCATACACACACACACACTCCTCAGCACTGCATACAGAGAAATAATTACAACAAAAATATGAAGTAAGACAGAGAGACTCACATGCTGTATGTAACATTTTATAAGATAAAAACAAGGAAGAAAAATCACATGAGCAGAACACATGCAAATTTACAAAAATCATATACACACATACATTTGTATACAAAATATGTTGTGCATATATAATATATTACATGTATTTATATATATTTTGAAAGCTACACAGGAAAATAAGACAGTATATTAGTATGAAATTACCCTTTCGTGTTTCAGTTTTTCTAAGGGTATGTTTTACTTCTACATTCTCAAAATGTGGTAAGGATATCCCACCTGAAGGCAGTTAGCTCACCTGCCAAGCCTGCACCCTGACAGTGTTACCCATGGTGTGATTTAATGCTGTTGTTTACTAAGAGTCCTTTGTCTTTCTCCCATGGCTACTCTGCACCACCCAGACCCTGAAGGCTCCTGAGAAAGTAGTCTCATGACATAAAGGTCCCAGATAACTGACAGAGTTCAGAGCATAGCTCTGGAAGAGCAGGTCTAGGTGCTTTAATCATAAAGCCAGCATTCCAGAAAACATTTTGGCAAGCAGATGGCAGACGAGGAGACAGGAACCTTGGCTGAATGCCGACCGTCATGTGGCCACTTTTGCTGGAATGTTGAGCAGAGGGTGGCTTCAGAGTCAGGGGTGGCTTCAGAGTCAGAGCACAAGGAGTCACCAAGCAGACTTCCCTTCAGCTATGCTAAGGGTCTAGCGATCTGCATGGATGTGCAAATGTGTGGCTGTTGTCCACTTCTCTGAGCTGCAGACCAGCATGTTCTTTGAGCAAAGGGTTATTGACAGGATATGAGGAAAAAAAAATTTTTTTAAAGATAAAGCACATGGGCTTAGTTTCCCCCAAATATTCAGAACACAGGATGTTTGAAACAACCAATAAGAAAAGTCCCTGCAGAGGCCTAAGAGATTGTCACAGTATTTTATGTTTATGTTATTTTATGCTTAACCTTAGTATAAATTTTTAAAAATTTGTTTTTATTTTCTGTGTCTGAGTGTTTTGCTGCATGTATGTATGTGCAACACACATGTGCCTAGTATCTTTGGAGTTCAGAAGAGGGCATCA
The DNA here is from genome assembly GCA_902729485.2 of Mus minutoides. Lineage (NCBI taxonomy): Eukaryota > Metazoa > Chordata > Mammalia > Rodentia > Muridae > Mus > Mus minutoides. The sequence goes on along the minus strand of LR749504.1, from coordinate 145,369 downwards.
GATTCCCTGGAACTGAAGTTATAGATGGTTATGAGCCATCATATGGGGGCTGAGAACCGAACGCAGTTTCCTTGGAGAACAGCTGGTGCTCTTAACCATCTCTCCAGACTCCATAGTAATTATTATTATTATTTTTTTTTGAGACAGGGTTTCTCTGTGTAGCCCTGGCTGTCCTGGAACTCACTCTGTAGACCAGGCTGGCCTCGAACTCAGAAATCTGCATGTCTCTGCCTGCCAAGTGCTGGGATTAAAGGCGTGTGCCACCACTGCCCAGTGCATAATAATTATTTTAAATTATGTTTCTTGCTAACAAGTTTTCTCACACCCTTAACTTTGTTTGCATAAAAAATAGGTCCCTCTTCATATTAATGAGATGATATACTCTTAATTGACTTACTTGCAAAAGAAACATCTTGGAATAAGCAAGTCTTTGAAAATTATTTCATTTATGTATTTTTCTATGTATGTGTGTGCACATGTGCATGTTTTCACATGTTATGGCATGTGTATGGGGGTCGGAGGTCAACTTGAGGAGTCAGTTTAGTTATCTTCCACCACATGGGTCTAAGGAATTAAACTCAGGTCATCAGACTTGATGACCCATGCCTTTACCCTCTGAGCCATCCTGTCAGCCTCTAAGCTGGTAAAGGCCATCTTCAGAAAGTACAGTGGTGTGGTGGCCAGTGCCACAGTTTCACAGAGGAAGTAAAGGTGTGCAGGTGAGGTGAGTCTTGGGACTGGAGATGTGAAAATGAACCACTGTAGTGCCGTGGGTTTGTGTCTGCCTAGAAGACGCACACACCCTAACCTGTAGTTCTCCAGACTGTGTCTTCACTGTAAATGAGGCTTTTATATGGGTGATCAATTTAAAATAAGGTTTTTTAGGGTGGACTGGATCCAGTGTGACCCAGTCCTTATGAAAACGGGAAACTCGGACACAAAAACATACACACACAAAGGGAAGATGGCTTGGAGAGAGAAACATGGACCACTGTTGAGTATTATAGAGAAGGTCTTACAAACTTTATATGCCCCAGTACAGGGGAACATCAGGGCCAAGAAGTGGGAGTGGGTGGGTAGGGGAGCTGGGCAGGGGTAGGGTATAGGGGATCTTCAAGATAGCATTTGAAATGTAAATGAAGAAAGTACCTAATAACAAATTGGGGAAAAATGAGTTCCAATAAAATAGTGGGGAAATCTGGAAAACCACCCAGAGACACAGATCTGGGTCAAGAGTGGGCATACTCAGGATGTGAACTGTTTATACCTAAAGTATAACTGTAAAAAAGTAAAAATAAATAAATAAATAAAAAGTTAAAACGTAAAACTGTCACCTTTATCTGAAGGGAGCAATAAACCAGGTACTGAAGGAGTATCTCCAAGGAGAA
>LR749504.1:92924-143881 GCA_902729485.2 Mus minutoides | reverse complement strand
ATATATATATATATATATATATATATATATATATATATATATATATATATATATATCCCTGCAATTAGAAACTCCAGGAAAACCAAACGTCAATGATAGGAAAAGTATAGGATTCTACTTGTTTGTAACTGCCTTTTCTAGGCTTCATAATCAGCCAACCCTGTTTGGGAGGTAGAAGGGAAACCCAGGGGTAGAGGGAGAGCATTAGGAAGTAGAAAACCGTGTATATACACACTCTACTATTGTCAGACTGAAGAATAAAATTCCAGCTGTCCCATAAAATAACACAGGATTAAACTGTGCAGTAAGCGCATCAGTCAGATGTGTAGAAGAACTAAAGCGAGTCAGTAATAATACCCAAACTGACAAGTCAGTCAGCATCAACACAGTGTATTAGTGACTCAGAGACCATCAATAAGCAGGACAGGGAGTAACGTGACCAATTACAAGACCAATTACAGAGTGAGGATGGGTGCTGATAAGAGCTCTCTTTCTTTCTTTCTTTCTTTCTTTCTTTCTTTCTTTCTTTCTTTCTTTCTTTCTTTCTTTCTCTCTCTCTCTCTCTCTCTCTCTCTCTCTCTCTCTCTCTCTTTCTTTCTTTCTTTCTTTCTTTCTTTCTTTCTTTCTTTCTTTCTGTTCTTTTTTTCCGAGACAGGGTTTCTCTGTGTAGCCCCGGCTGTCCTGGAACTCATTCTGTAGACCAGGCTGGCCTCAAACTCAGAAATTCACCTGCCTCTGCCTCCCAAGAGCTGGGATTAAAGGCGTGTGCCACCACTGCCCAGCTAAGAGCTCTTTTTCTATTTCACTGTCTGATTAAAATCCAAAATTCAAATATATTGTTTTGCCAGTTAAAGACAATTTAAAGTTTTGAGAAATTTAGTAATACGGAAAAACATTCTCTCTCTCTCTCTCTCTCTCTCTCTCTCTCTCTCTCTCTCTCCATTACATATCATTTTAAATCTAAATGTATATGGTGTTTAATTGCTTGCCATCCTGCTCCCTTCCTCTTGCAAGAGGTCACTGCTGTGAAGGAAGAAGAGCTTAAATCAGCTGCCTCGCCAAGCTGGCTGTCACCGCCATGTTGGCACAGCCAATTCCCAACACAGTGTCTTCATGGTGCCATTTCCAGTGACTTCTGCTCTCAGTGATGAGGAGCCCTCTAAGAGGGGAGGACCTACCTGCTGGCAGCCCACTGAGAGCCTCCCTCCCTGCAACCGGAGTCTTAATGCTATACCTACGCACAATGAGACTTGACCAGAGTTACTTGCATGCCACCACATCTCTTGCCAGCCAGACTTCGTGCTTGCCTGGAGCCGCACCTGTGAAGAGGCCCAATTTCTTTGGTTTCTGACAAACCAATTTTTCCCCAAGCGGCAGAAACCAACTCATGGGAAATATGAGTGAGAGACAGGGAGGGGTTGTCTCACGGTTTTATTGCTCTGAAGAAACACCACGACCAAGACAACTCTTATAAAGGAAAACGTTTAATTGGGTCTGGTTTATAGTTTTAGAGGTTTAGCCCTCTATCATCATGGCGGGAAGCATGGCAGTTTGCAGGTAGACTTGGTGCTGGAGGAGCCGAGAGTTCTACCTCTTGATCCAAAAGCAGCCAGGAGGAGACTGGATTCCACTCTGGGCAGAGCTTGAGAATATATGTCCTCAAAGTCCCACCTCCACAGTGACACACTCTCCCCCATAAGACCACACCTCCTTATAGTGCCACTCCCCATGCGCCAAGAATTCAAGCACAAGAGTCTATGGGGGCCAAACCTATTCAGACTGCCATAGGGGTGAAGGCTGAGGTGGCAGGTGGGAAAAAGCCAGGCACATGTGTCCTGAAACGTAACTGTCTTAGCCATTGTTGCTGCCACAAAACACCATGACCAAGGTAACTTATAGAAGAAAGCATTTAATTTGGGGCTTGTCATTCCACCTTAAGCAGGCAGGCAGGCATGGAGCTACAGAGGTAGCTGAGAGCATGCATCTGATTCACAAACATGAGGGAAAAGGAGAGGAAGAGGGCAAAGAGAAGGGAGGAGAGGGAGAGGGGGAGGGAGGAGGAGGGAGAGAGGGGGAGGGAGGGAAGGAGGGAAGGAGGGAGAGAGAGTTAGTTAACTGGGAATGGTATGCACGTTTGAAATATCAAAGCCCCATAATAAGGCCACACCATGTCCCCTTCTAAACAGTTCCACCGACCAGAGGCCAAGCATTCAGATACCGCCATTCTCACTCAAATCTCCATGGCATTTTGCCTGGGCTATCTCAGGTGAAACAACCTATCAGGCTACACTCCTGGAGTCCCAGAGGCAGGCTTGAAGTGACACAGCTCCCTAAGTCAGTATCTCTCCTTTCTGAATCTAGACACCCCAAGGGATGATGAAGTGGCCAACTGACCTGTTTTCAGCTACCTGGTGACTGCAAGATGAATACAGAGACACTAGGGCCTCTTAAATCTTCATGACTCATTTAAAATTCCTGACGTTATGGGGCTGGACCAGACCTGGGATGACAGTTATATACTTAAACAATTCACTTTCAGGTATATTAATAACCATATAGAATGTCATAGATAAGCATTGTTTTTTTCTACAACTGTGGAGTGAAGAATAAACAACATACAGATACAGCATACAGCCTGAGACTTCCTTTCTAAAGAGCTGGTATGACAACCTTGAAATGCCAAGTCAGGGAACAGACACACCCAACTCAAGGCCAGCCAGGGCAGGTGGTCCACCTCTGTGTCTCCTATACATGGGCCCCCTCTGCAGCCTGAGTGACAGTAAAGAGGACCATACCGGAAACTATTCCTCCAGTGTCCTCTCTGTCAATGGGAAAGCACAGAGTGGTTACTGAATATTCCAGAACTCAATGTTATTGATCTGGAGAGACAGGAACACCTAGTCTCAAGAGGGAAATCTGAATCACCAACATCTAACCTTGATGTACACAGTTAGATGATGCCAGGATACTGGTGGCAAAGAAATGTCCCACATTCCCCCCTGGGGGCATGGGTGAACAGATACAGCACTGGCATCAAAATTGGGAACACAGCAGCTTAAAACGAAATGTGCTCTCAGTAGACAGTGTGTTGTCCAGTCCTGTTCACAGTAGGTAGGACTCTCGGGGCCCCATAGCCCCTTAAAAGTGATCAGGGAACATTGAATGAGGGGGAAGAAGGGAGTGCTATATCAAGCATGGTAATGGGCTCTTAGAAGCGGGGTCCCCAAGAAAGTTGGGCTTTCTGACTCCAGGTTTGGTCTTCATCCTGAATTTAACGAGGAAAGATTTGGAGACACATCAGAACACAGAATTGCATGTAAGTTTCCTGTTGAGCTCTCTGGGGTGTTCCAGAAGAGGCTTTCACCATCTTATTTTCTAAAGAATGGTTTCTTAAAAATTAACACAGGAGCACATCACCTCTAAGAACACTGAAAACATGCAGGGGTTACACATGCTGACTTCTGAAGAGGTGGCTAACCTGGGCTCCTTTGTCCTACTGTCCATTATCCCAAGATCTCACCATTACGGGTCATGGCTGCAGGAGATAATCCCACAGTGGTCACCACCACAGACAGAGCCTTCTGTCTGCACAAGGGGGAACCCACAGCCATTTATTTTTTTTTCCACTAAAATAAACAGCTCCATGCTGACATTTTCTCTGGGCGCTGTTTCCCACACCCTCGTCTTCATGTCTCAGGTTCCCATTTTATTTTAAAAATTAACCTTTAATTGGGATTTCTGTTTTCTCTTTGAAGAGCAATTTAGGATTTTGTTCTTGAGATGGAGTAATTGGTTCTAGTGTTACATTTGTTATTTGCTTCTAATTTGCCATTGTTGTCCCTTAACTGCAGTATAAAGGCAGCTTTCACTATGCTCATTAATGGTTTCTTTGGATACTGGGATATGATTATTTTTTGTAGTGTTTGCTTGTTATTCTACGAGACAGTATTCGCTGTCCTCGGGAAAGCAGTTTGCTAGATAGCCATTACCCAATCATTTATTTAGCTTGATTTACAAAACCTGCTGGTTTTCTCCACTTAATCTGTCAAAGGCTGGGGAAGCATTTATTTCTGAGAAGTCTTGATGTAAACCGAGACTCTCCCTGATTTCCAGCAGCCTTCTCACTGTTGAAACTAAGTAAGGCTTGTGACGGCAGTTTCCTCTCTGTGTGGCAGGTAGGTCCTGTGAGTTGACACAGCCGTCTCGACATCCTACATTTGTCTCTGGCTGCCGTTGTTACAGATACCTGGCTGGGTTGACTGGGTGACCACCCTGATTTCCATATCTCCTCTGTGCCATGGAATTTTTCTCCTGCTCCTTGGCAGTGTCTACTCTGTGGCTCCCAGGAAGGCCAGAGGACATCCTTCCTGTTGGCCTGAGCATGTCTGTAGTCTCTGATGCCCAGTGTCCAGCCCTGATCCTGTCGCTCTGTCTGTACTGTGGTGCTGAATGTGGATCTAGTCCCATGGAGAAGATTCTATCTCTATCCAGGATGAACCGAGACCTCAAAAGCCAAGACCTGGAATGACAGACTCATGACTCTCATTTTAACAATTACTAGTGATGGGGCTGGTGAGATGGCTCAGCAGTTAAGGGGACTGACTGCCTCTTCCAGAGGTGATGAGTTCAAATCCCAGCAACCACATAGTTGTTCACAACCATCCATAATGAGAAACAAACAAACAAACAAACAAACCACTATGGGCTGGAGTGAGCAGAGCAAGACGGAGAAGGGAAGGGGGAAGAAGGGAAAGTGTGTGGGGGGGAGCAATTACTAGTGATGTTTTCAGATTCTATGAACTGGTGAAGACACCATGCTTCCTGTTATTACCCGAATCTTTCCCTCAGATTCCTGCAGCACTGAGTAGGGGCTTTCCTATGTAAAATCGGTTCTCAGACGTGCACCGTATGCACTAGAGATCCCTAGATCTCTGCACTTCTATGTACCTTGAGAAAACCTCACTAACCAGGCTGTAAGTAGAGATGGTATTTTAAGCATTAGGGAGAAGCAACTTGCAGGGCTGGAGAGACGGCTCATCAGTTAAGAGCACTGGCTGCTCTTTTAGAGGACCTGAGTTCGATCCCTGGCACCCACATGACAGCTCACTACTGTCTATAAATCCATTTTCAGGGAGTCCAACACCCTCTTTTGGCCTCTGAGGGCACTAGACATGCATGTGATATACAGATATACATGCAGGCAAATCGTCTATACATGTTAAAAAATAATAAAAATCTAATTAGTATGGAAGTACTGGCAGAGGCATTGGAGAGAGGAGAATCACCGTGTTGTGACTGTTGCTAGGAGGAGTTTTATATAAAGAAGAGAACCGCATAACCCCAAACAGTGACAACGCCAGGCTTTGAGCAAAGCACATAGGAGAAGGTCTTGCATGCACATCTCTGCTGGCCTCTTAGCTTGGAGTTTAGAAAAACAGATGATTTTGTTTAAATAAGCAGGTTGTTAACATTAATAATAAGTTATAATAAACATATAATAGTAAACATTAACCAAGCCCCTGGGAAACAAGAAGCCATCTATTTCTCTTTGTTGCAGGCATACATCTGTGGATCTAATTTTTATGGCATGTAGGAAGCAGGGCTGTTTGTAGAAGAGACATGAGTTATAGACCTAGAGGATATGACCTAGTGCCATTGGTGCAAACTAGAGGAGATGACCTGAAAGGCAGAGTGTGCATTTGGGGATAACTTGTTGCAGCAACTGCACTATTCACGTTCTCACCTGAGTGATCTTAGCCTGCTTTTCAAAGCAAGTAGACTTAACTCCGAGTCAAAATCGAGTAATTCGGAGGTGGATGAGGGTGGTAGGTATAGGGGTGGCCCCCAGTAAGATCTAACACTCAAACCATGAGCACAGAGCTGAGAATGAAGCATAATTACCTCCATGCACCTCAGATGGAAGGAACTGGTGAGAAAAACTTTGGGTACATTCAGAGCTGGCAATTGGTAAATCATTGCTATGATCAGAGAGAACCATGGTTAGCGTTAATGATAATTCTCTTTTTATTTTGAGAGAGAGAGAGAGTCTCACTATGCAATTATGGCTGGTCTAGAACTGACTGTGAAGACCAGTCTGGACTTACACTCACAGAACTCCGCCTGCCTCTGCCTCCAGAGGGCTGGGATTATAATGGTGTGCACCCCCACACCCAGCTAATGATAAGTTCTCTAAGTTTATGTAGTAAATGCTCTGGATGTTCATTTTCATGTAAGAAAAGAATTTGACCTCATAATTAGCAGGTTTTAGACTCTCTCTTGTTCTCTTGGGTACCTTGAGTAAAAATTGTTAAACAACCTAGCTGAACCACTCTTATGCCCAGGACTGGCCATGGTGAATACTCTACAGCTGCTTGCCGCAGGCCTAAAAGGGCATCTTCAAACAGTTTGCACAGGACCCTTGTTTAGAGAATGGTACTTCCCACAGTGGGCTGGATCTTCCTATATCAATAACTAAGACAATAGTTCATAGATGTGCTCCCAGGATAACCCTGGGTGGACAATTCCCCATTAATACTGTCTTCCCAGGTGATTCTAGGCTGTGTCAGGGTGATGATGAAAGCTGACCAGCATATTTCTTTTTAGCAGAATGGGATGAGCTCATAAGGAATGAAGTAGCCCAGACAGAGGAGTGGCAGGGTCAGAGGCAGCAGAGTGGTAGCGTGGCATGCACAGAAGTCACAGAGAGGCAGACATTCAGCAGCTGAGGGCTCAGCATGACAAGCTACAAAGGTGAGAGAACAGTCTTCAATATGGTGGTTGGAGGCAGAATCACAGGATGAGCATCAACAGCTTGAGGTAAGGTCCAAGGCAAAACAAGTGGATGATGGAGAGAGAGAGAGAGAGAGAGAGAGAGAGAGAGAGAGAGAGAGAGAGAGAGAGAGGAAGATCTATCAAATCTTTAGAGACAGGGTGTCAGACACCCCAGTCCCCAGGTTGATGACAACATTGGCTGTTGTCAAGGGCTGAGAAGTCATTGACCTAGGCCTGCCTGGAAGGAGCCGCCAGGAGCTGAGGAATCCTCATTTCCTTACCTGCAGGAAGGCCACAACACTAGGGGCACCACATAATGCAGCAGGTTGTGCCCACTGCTGATCTTGCCTGATGCTTCTATTTACTGTCAAATGCTGAGGGATATACAAGCTGCTAGAGACCTTTGCAGGGGTTTTCATGATAACTGTCATGTGTTTTTCTGTCTTCTCTTTGATTGGGAGAGACACAATCCCTTATTCCATGAAGACTCACACACAGTCTTTTTGGGTCCCCATGGTCCTGGAGCTGTCGTGGCTGAGGGGCAGTTATATCTGATAGGATTCCTTGGCTTCTGCAGTCTTCTGGGCATACAGCTCTGTGTAGCTTTGGGTGTGTCACAGCTCTCTGCTTGCTACTGTACTCAGTAGTGCTTGGGACACCAAGCTGTCTATCTTCTCACTGCCCTGTCTTCTATCCCAGTAGGTTGATGGCCAGACAGTGCGATAGATCCATAGGACCCTGGATTTTATCCACCCACTTTAATATCATCTGGGATACCAGTGAGTATAGGGGCAGCTTTAGGATTTAGGCATATCTGCAGAACACAGACCTGTACTCCTACTCTGAAATTCCAGTGGGGGGAAAATGCTTGTTTCTAGTGTGTATGCAGATGGTTCTATCCTTGTTCCTCCTACTGGCCATCCCACCTCACAGGAACTGCACATAGATCCGGCAATGAGCAAGGGACACCGACAGAAGACAACGAAATTGAGGAACTGCCAGGCAAACCATTCTCCAGGGAGCAAGGATAAGCCCAGAGAGAATAATGCTTTCAAGCCCCAAGTATGTGGAAGTGACTGGGAGAAGAAGTGTCACATGCTTCCTCTTCCCCTTGAAGCAGCTGGACTGTGTGGTTTGTAGACCTTGGCTTTTTTGCCTATGTTGTCTGTCCATTCCGCACCAAGCATGGCTGCAATGGACTCAGACAGAGAGGCAGGTGTGTAGGCTTAGATTTTTCCCCAAACCTACTTTATTTAGTGTTCTTAAACGCTTCAACCTCCCTTCTAGCCAGAGGTAGGAGAGAGAGGTTAATAGAAAAAGGTGATTGTGGATCTGTTTGGTAGTAGTCCTTTGGGGGGCAATCCCAGTCTTCCTTGTCAGGATACCAGCAGTCAAGTCCAGTTCAATAGCAAACACCAAACATGAATGAGTAGCAGCAGCTCAATACGGAAGAAACCGAGAGGCTCAGCCGAATCTGCTTGAGTCCAAAGAAGCAGCAAGAAGCAACCAGAATGCCATGAGAAGTTCTTTGGTGCTTTTCTCTCTACGGAGTCATGACACTCGAAGATCAGTTAAAATCAGCCAAGTGTTGCAAGGTGAACCAATGCAGGAGTGTCCTCTCACTCTCTGAGGGCTTAGATTTATATTCTTTCTCAACCTCATGCTCCCTCTCAAGCATCCACTCCAGCAAAGCATCACATGCCACTTCACAGGACAGCTGCCAGGAAAATACCGCCTGTCTGTTCTTAGCAAAACATACTACCACATGCCTGCTTCAGCAAAAACACCCTCTCATAATACAGCTTCCAGAAACACAACACACAGCTGAGTCTCCAAAGAAACCAGAAATTTCTACTTCAGCTAGGGCTCAGAGGACAATGTTTAAGGATATCAATATTATGAAGGAGAGAAAGGAGGAAATTCCCCAGAGGAGAGGACACAGGGATGCAGCTCCAAGTCTGCACTTCATCTTTGCAGATTCTATGGCTCAGCCTCAGAGTGACATGTGTGGGGAGACGCCCAAGTTCCCAGCAAAAAAACAACACATCTCAACAGCCATAAGGCTGGTGAACAGAGTAACTTATTTAGCTTCAGTCCACTAAGGGGCAGGGGAGGTTTGGGATGGGAACTGGAAAAGGTGAGTTGCCTCTAGGAAAAGCCACTAGTTGTGGTGCTAGGTCAGAATCTGGGGCCTTTGCCACATGTCATTCACAGTGTCTGGGGAGTTTAAAAAAAAACTAAGTATGTGGGTGTACTGGCTGGTTTTGTGTGTCAATTTGACACCAGCTGGAATTATCACAGAGAAAGGAACCTCTCTTGAGGAAATGCCTCTATGAGATCCAGCTGTAAGGCACTTTCTCAATTAGTGATCAAGGGTGGGAGGGCCTGAAGGACCATTGTGGGTAGTGCCATCCCTAGGCTGGTAGTTTTGGGTTCTATAAGAAAGCAAGCTGAGCAAGCCAGGGGAAGCAAGCCAGTTAGTAGCATCCCTCCATGGCTTCTGCATCAGCTCCTGCTTCCTGACCTGCTTGAGTTGCAGTCCTGACTTCCTTTGGCGATGAACAGCAATGTGGAAGTGTAAGCTGAATAAATCCTTTCCTCCCCAACTTGCTTCTTGGTCATGACTTGTGCAGGAATACAAACCCTGACTAAGACAGTGGGGAACAGAAAATGTGTTAATATTTAGGAAAAAGAAAAGGTAAAAGAAGGCAGGGAAACATGCTTGGAGACAGAATGGGCAGTAATCTTCAGAGAAGGTGGGTAAGCACAGTCACAGACAGGACAGACAGCAACCTTCAGGCCAGCTATGGGGTCAGGACCTACATGTTCATGGATGCAGATGGGTGGGACCCATCCAGAAAAGAAGCAATACAGGAAGAATGAGTTTTAGTGCTGGGAAAGAAGCTTGATGAATTCTAGCAAGGTGTAACAGCCAGGATATTGTGGAAGACGGGCTTGTGACCGAACAGTGGAAAACTGAGGGAAAGATGGTGTACATATATTTAAAAAGACCTTCAAATGCTTTTGTCTTTAAGTTCTCAAGTGTTTTGGTTTTTATATTTCTGCTTCTTAGACTATTTAGTGTGTCTTTATAAATTTTCACCTATTTAATGTGTTTTTATAATTGCTCATGGAATCGCTTCTGTGATAGCGGCGGCTTCAAATCTGTGAGATAATTCTGGCATCTCTGTCATTTCAGAGTTAGCATCTGTTGATGGTCTTTTCTCTCTTAGTTTGGAATATCCTTGTCAAAATAGAGCAAATGAGCCAGGGACGTATGCCAAAAGTACGACATATGGTGTAAAAAACCCAGTATTTAACCTAATCATAGGAACTTGGTTTTCACTCAGACACCAGCTAATATAATTAATTCATAGTCTTAATAGAATAAAGGGGAAGGAATATAATTTACTCAGTCAGTATAAAAAGAACATTTCATAGAGTGAGCACCTGGTCCTGGTGAAGTAAGCTAGAAGACACAGGGACTTCTGCATCTGTCTGTCTGTCTGTCTGTCTGTCTGTCTATCCCATATATCCTATATATCTATCCTTCCATCCATCTGTCTATCTATTTATTATGTATGCACATGTGTATGCATGTATATACTTGTACACACCATGAGAACACACACATGAAGTCAGAGGATAGCTTGTAGGAATCTACTCTCTCTTTCCACCATTTGAGTTCCAGGGATCTAACTCAGGTAGGCAGGGCAGCAAGCATTTGGATTCTGAGCAGTTTTTCTGGCCCAGTGAAGTGTATGTAAATTAAAAGACATCACTGTTAATGGTGAAATAGTGGTGTTCTTCCCCAAGGGTGGGGGCAGAAAGCAGCAGCAGCAGCTCTGTCCACTTGCAAACACCATACATGACTCAGCAATGGCAGTTAGATCTAGAAGAAATGGCAAGGCTCAGCCTATCAGCCTAAGTCCCTGGAAGTGGTAAGAAGCCACCAATTTCTTTGGTGCATTTCTCTCTATGAAGTCGTGACAAATGATGACAAACAACAAACAAACAAAACCAAGGAGAATCAATACCATATAGTGTTGTCAGCCCAGACCAATGATGACGAGCAAAAAAATGATAATACATACCAATATCACACAACATTGTCCACTGTCTGTATTGTTAAATTTATACCCTTTCCAAATATCATATGTTCTTTCAAGCATTGGCTTTAGTAAAACATCATATGTCCTTTGTCCAGGCAGCTTCCAGAAAAATGCTACTTGTATGTTCTCAGCAACATATCCTCCCACATGTCTGTTTCAGCAAAACCATCCTCTCATAAGACAGTTTTCAGAAAAGCATCACAAGATGCAAATGAATCTCCGAATAAATCAGAAATTTCTACTTCAGCCCACAGTGTATTCGTGTATTAGTTTGAGGCAAACCACAGACTTCAACTTAAAGACTAGAACTATAAAGTTATATTAAATCCTAATTCACCAAAATAAAATCTCAGTGCTTCAAAAGACATCATAAAGAAAATGAACAGACAGGCAAGAGAGGAAAAAGTATTCACACAGGTTTCATCTTACAATGTGTCTGTGATACATGGAGTTGGGTTACAGGTAACCAGGGCAGGCTATTCAATGACAGTTCATGGCAGCCATCTGTCAGACTGTTCAGTTAAAAAGTGCTCAACAAACTTTTTTCCTTCCTTCCTCCCTCTGTCTCTTCTTCCTCTTCCCCTCCTTCTCTCTTTCCTTCCTTCTCTCCTTCCTTCCTTCCTTCCTTCCTTCCTTCCTTCCTTCCTTCCTTCCTTCCTTCCTTCCTTTCCTCCCCCCACTTCTCTTTCTCCTTTCTTCCCTAGGTTATCCTAGTTGAAATCACAATAAAAACAGAATATAGATGCTATAAGAGCTAAAGTTAGGGGGAAGAAGGAATAATAGCAAAGTAAGTCAGAAGTTTGGAGCAACAAAAATGTCTCTAACCTTCGTGGAGATGTCTGCTGTTCTCCATAGAGACAATAGCCGTGCTTGATGGCTAATGCGTGCCCTCCTGACACATAGGAAGACAGGAGTTCAAGGACGTCCTTAGCTGCATAGTAAGCTGACTTGGGGTAGGTAAAACCCTGACTCAAATGAAACAAAACAAAATAAAACAAATAACAACCATAGCCACCCCAGCAGTCATCTACCTGTAACTCAACCCAGAGGCTGCTCGAGGCTGACCTGCAAGAAGAAGCTGACCTTGACTTCCTGACAAGAGATTTTGCAAATCATTCTGGGTAGCTACTTTTCTGTTGATGTGATTAAAGGAAAAAAAAAAGAAAGAAAAGAGCAGGGTGGTTTATAGAAGAGAGTTTATTTGGGATTATGTATCCTGAGGGATACAAGCCCATCATGATGGGGAGGCATAGCAGCAAGAAGCAGGCATGGCTGCAGGAACAGGGAGCTAAGTGCTCATATCCTCAACGTCACATATATAGCAGAGGGAATGAACTGGATGGGATAAGACTGTAAACCCATGAAGACCATCCCCAATGACACACCTCCCCAAAGAGTGTTAACAAGTGAGGCCCAAGGTGCTCAACAAACTTTTCCCCTCCCTCCCTCCCTCCCTCCCTCCCTCCCTCCCTCCCTCCCTCCTTCCCTTCTTTCCCTCCCTTCCTCCTACTCCTCCCCCTTCTTTCCACCCCCATTTCTCCCTCCTAAGCCTATGGGGGCATATGCTAAGCCTATGGGGGCATATGCTAAGCCTATGCGGACATATGCTCAGCCTATGGGGGCATATGCTAAGCCTATGCGGACATATGCTAAGCCTATGCAGACAGTCTCATATGAACTACTACATAGTCTGAGCAGCTTGATTCAATACTGGTCCTCATATTGGAACTCTCTAAAAGTTCAAATGACACAGAGGGTTAAAGAAATTTGAGTCTTCATATGGTAGAGCAAAGGTTATAAAAACAAAACAAGTGGCAGACAGACAGACAGAGCCCAGGTGAGGCTGATATACACACTTAACAAAAGAAGTCAGGACAGTGTCAGCTTCTGAACTTGCAAAGAGGCTAAGAGCAGCTGAGGCTAATCCACAGCACTAAAACCGTGGCTCTGTGGAGGGGAGGGAGGGAGTGTTGGAGCCCTAGACTCTGTCACTGGGGGGAGCTAATGCTAAAGGAGGGGTTACCACGCTTTATCAGGATTCAAATGTAAATTAAGCCCGTGGAGAAGAAATGCAAGAAAGTCCTGTAAATTCCTTGCCTTGATGGGTCCCAAGGAGGACACAGGGAGTCCTACTGACTGACACAGATGGAGGGTTGTCTGTAGTCTGCTTGTATAGCTGCACTATGCAGTACAATATAAGGGTTACATGGTATGAACATAACACTTGAACTCAAGACTTGGCAACAAGAGGCTCATCCTAGATGCACTCTAAACTCTTGATAATTCCTTTATCTCTCTGCCAAGTTCAAGCTTGGTTTTGATGCTAGGAAAACTGTAAAGCTCCTTTGCAGTATTTCCTGGACTCAGTCAGGAAATACTTGCCTTACAAACATGAGGACTTGAGTTTGTTCCTGTTAGGGTTCTACTACTGTGAACAGACACCATGACCAAGGCAAGTCTTATAAGGACAACATTTAATTGGGGCTGGCTTACAGGTTCAGAGGTTCAGTCCAATATCATCAAGGGAGGAACATGGCAGCCTCCAGGCAGGAGGAGCTGAGAGTTCAACATCTTCATCTGCTGGCTGCTAGTGGAAGACTGGCTTCCAGGTAGCTAAGAAGTGGGTCTTAAAGCCCACACTACTCCAAGGCCACACCTCTCAATAGTGCCACTCCCTTGGACAAGCATATATAAACCATCACAGATCCCCAGAACCAAAATACCCCCCATCTTCCTTAAATAGTTTTTGGTCATGGTGTCTTACCACAGAAGCACAAAACACACCACCTATAGGCAATTTAAAATGTCCAGTAGGCCAGAGTACTGCAGAGCAGTCCTTTGCAGAGAAGCACAGCAGGAAGGAAAGGGGTGGATTTTAGAAAGTGACACATGGCTCTAACTGTATCTGGCATACTATGAAACAAGGCCAGAGTGGAATTGGAATACCAAGGCCACTCTAGTGAAAACATTGAAACAGAATATTGATGGGACTGTGCCAGCCAATGACTAACAAAGCTCTGTAGCTATACAGAGAGGATGTTGTTGCCATGGTTCCTTCTAAGGCAGTGGACCTTGATGTGCCCCTTTGACACCATTCTTGCTGCTTAAAAACATAGGTTTTGTGTATTTTGTTGATTATTTTCTATTTTTAACTAATGATGAAGTTTCCTTATAGATCTATTATGGTAAGGTTTAATTACCTTTCCATCACTGTGACAAAATTCCTGAGGTAAATAATTTAAAGGAGATAGGACTTATCTTGACTCATGGTTTCAGAGGTCTCAATCAATGGTCCTTTATTGTGTTTCTTTTTCCTGTGAAGGAAATAATCATGGTTGAGCTGTTCTTGTCTTGGTAGCTTGGAAGGTGAGGTGCAGAGGAATAGGCCAGGAGGGTTTCAAGAATTATACCTTCATGTTTATATTGTTAGTGCCCTGCTTCCTCCAACCAAGCCCTGCCTGCGAATGTCTCTACTATTTCCTAACTGCAACACCTGAGCCTTTGGGAAATGTGTCAGATGCTAACTGTGTCAGAGAACACTACGCATTTTCTTTTTATCTTTGTTGACATACCATAGATCATTAACTGAGGGTTTAGCTGAAAACAGCATTTGGTGCTGATGCTAGACCAGACTTCGAGGAAAACCGGATGTGGATGAAATGATGTGTCTAAGAGAAGTACCGATTTCCCACATGTCACCATGCAGAGAAGTTGAGGCTTAGCACCGTGAAAAAGAGCCTATAAGAGGCTTTGTGAAATTGTAGTCCAGTCATAGCAGAAGACAGCACTGTTTTGGAGATGCCAGTACCGTGAGATGACCACCAAGAACAGCAGCAGTAGTGGAGTACAGGCATCTGGAGCCTAGAAGACAAGGTATGTGCTACAAAGAACAGAGCTGGAAAATTGACCCAAGCCCTTGGAGGATCCCAAGGAACTTATAGAAAGGAACTAGCTTGAATGAGTGAAAATTATAAATAGCAGGTCTGGGTCAGATGCATCTATACTGGCTGCACAGTTGGGAATCTTTATCACAAGATGGAAATCGTGACCCCTTATACTTTGTCAGTACTCGGCTTCACCAGTGGCATAACTGTTCATGACCTGGGCACGACTGACTAACAGGAACTTTAAGTGAGCTGAGGTTCTAGGGACTCAGGAAGGAAGCTTTGCTTCTGATGAGATTCTCCTAGGGCTCTTCCTTGTCCCATGACTCCAACCTGCCAGCTTAGTGAAGACTGCTGAGCTATTATCCCAGGGAAACAGATCAATTCTCTTTAGAATTTCAGATAACTAGTGGGGTCTAGAGAGGCTGTTACTTTTAGCACAATGAATTAATACTACTCTGTCCAGATATGTGGACCTCTCTATTCTGAAGCCTCCTTGGGGTGCACAGTTTGGATGTATTTCTCTGAGCGACTTCAGATACTGGTGGCCCAAGGGTTCTGACTCTATCATTAATTTAGGAAGAGTAAACCACTAAGACCTAATACATAGATAGTCAGGCTCACCTGGGCCCACGTGGAATTAATTCCACTGACTTCTCTTTGAAATACCAAACAGTCCATTATTTGGAGTCTTAAAGCCAAACAGTCAATACCAACTACCTAGGGTCCCATTCTCTAAGGGTTAGGTGGTCTAGACCAGTGGGGCTGAAAGCAGGAAGAGACAATGCCAACAGAGGTGGGAGCTAATGCCACACCCATTCCCCATGAGTCCAGCATGTGCTTCTCTCTGGAATAAAATCGACTATCCATTCCGAATTCAGTGTGTGAAGTGTTCTGGGCCTCCGTGGTCAGGCCTCGGGCTGCACATAGCAATGGCTGCCAACGGATTCTGGGCTTGACATCTCTATTCTTTTGTCTGACAAATCTGTGCACTGGCCTGTAAGAAAATCAATACTGCTTTTCCTGGTCCCCTGCACAGGTGCCGTGATGGATTATTGTGCCCCCCTCTCCAGGCCCCCTCCAATTTTGTTATCATTTTGCTCTCTGCTTTAGGGCTGAGCATCGATACCATCTCAGAGCTCCCATGACCTTATCCCCTGGCGATCATGTCCCCAGTGACTGAGTGTCGGTGTGACCATAAAGCCAGCCCCGTATCTCCTGGGATCGCAGGGCCAATTTATGAGGCTCATGTTGCTGACGACACCCTGGAGCCTGTCAGGGATGGTCTTTGAGGTTTTACTGCCGAGATGACCCGTGTGCTGTTATATTACCTGTGTTTGAAGACACACCTCTATTAGATCAAATCGCCCCCAGAGTCTGATTTCCTCTGCAGTGGCAGTGTGGGTGGCAGATGCTATAGAAACTTCTAGGCTGCAGCCATCAGTCAAGCACAGTCTTGTTTATGTGGCCAGAGTGAGAGGAATCAGGGCCTACCTGCACTGAGTGACGTGTGGCTGTCCTGGTTCCAGCCTCTGGGACATAGCTATGGGAGCAGGGTTTTGGAAAACCTTGACAGTGCTCTCAGGTAGAGGGGATGGGACCTGGATGGAGGGGGTGAGAGTGTGGAAGTGAGGGGTGCTGGGGTGTAAGAGGTGCTCTCCTTGTTCCTCCATGAAATATGGAATTCATTGTCATCTCCCAGAAGATCTAGGATAGAGGCACCTACAGGGGCTGGCATGTAAGCAGAGATACCTTGTCCCATGTGCACAGAGTCCCAAGCACTCCTGAAGAGCCCAGAAGGAGCAGCAGAACCCATGACCATCTCTGACTCCTCAGTTCTCTCTCACTTCTCTCCTTTTGATGGTCTCTTTCTTGGGCTCTCTCTGTCTCAGTTCCAATCTCTCTCTCTCTCTCTCTCTCTCTCTGTTTCTCACTTCATTGCTCTCTTTCACTGTTCCATGTTCTTGTCTGCCTGACTCTAACTCTGTCTTCTCCTGTCTCTGTGTGTCTCTATTCAGGGTCTCTGCATCTATGCATCTCTTTTCTTGTCTCCATTTGACTCTTTCTCTCCCTCCATTTCCCTCCCCTCTCTTTGAATTTTGGACAGTCTTTCTAACTCTTTTAGCCTATCTCTGACTCTATTTTTATGTGTCTGTCTCCCTTTTTCTCCTTCTGTTTCCCTAGTTCTCTGTCTGACTTTCTCTCTATCTCTGTCTCTGACTTTCTAGCTCTGACTCTCTAACTCTGCATCTTTAACTCTCTGATTCTCTGTCTCTGACTCTAACTCTTTCTGTCTTCCTGATTCACTAACCCAGACTCTCTCTTTTCTCTCTAACTCTGTTCCTCTCACTTTCTTTAACTATGTCTCTGTCGTTCTCTCTAACTCCATCTTTCTCTCTGATTTAACTTGTTTTAACTCTGTCCCCAATTTTTCTGGTCTTCATTGGAGGCTTAGCTTGTGAGCACTGCCTCTCACTGGCATTTCCCTAGAAGATGGCTGTTTTTTGCAGTGGATACTGAGAGCTCCGTGGAAGTGGTGTTGGTGACTGGTGGCCCAGGTTCCAGCTGTAGTGAACCTTCCTCTGAAAGGGGTCACAAGGTTCATGTTTATCTACACAGGTTTTTTGGTTTGTTTTCACTGTTTTTCTTTAAATGTTATTATTGGCAATTGAAACCAAAGCCAGTTGATTGCTAGGCACCCATTTCACTGCTGAGTCATAAATCAGACATCCCTTCATTTTTCTTTTAAGTCAGAGACTCCCTCTGTAGCTCAGGCTGGCCCCAAACTCACATCCTCCCAGCCTTTCCCTCCCAAGTGCTGAAGTTATAGCTCTTATCCACCAGGCCTTGTGGTTTTCCATTTCTTAGGGTAAGCTTGAAACAAAATAAATCCAGGTTAAATACACAATTTTAAAATGTTCTCTTCTTATACACGTATTTGTTGGGCAGGACATACATGATTTTAATTTAGTTTAATTTTGCCATGGTCTTGGTCTCCTGGTTGACCTTCTTGAGAACTTGTAGAGGATTTTAGAGAAATGTATTGTAACTGATAGAGCGATCAAAACCAAAACACCCAAACAAACTTTAAATTTCAATAAAGGTTAATGCCTATCAATGAAGGTAGTGGGAGTCTCCATTTCCAGAACTATAAAGATAGGATACACGTGACATCGGATTCTGTTGGCTGTGGAAAGGCCATTGCTGGTCAGGTTAGGGCTACTCATTACATGGTATCCTGCTGGCCAGTTGTGTGGAGAGGCTGACAGGGAGACAGGTGGTGACTTAGCTGGGTGCAGAGGTCAATGTCAGCCTCTCCTACTCTCTGCTATAGGTCACCTACAGTCCCCTTCTTGGACTGAGAGTGGTGCAGACTTCCAGCCTGCAGCACAGTGTCCCCACTAGTGGCTACTCTGTTCCATCCTCCAGCTCTGCACTTCCTCATCCTACATTCCTGGATCTGTGCCTCTCCCCCAACACATCAGAACAATCAGACACTGCTGTTTAGGGATGCTGTGTGTAAGGAGAAAAAGGGAGGTAGAATTTCCCAGAAGAGGAAGAGGAGGAGAGGCTGGGCTGAGAAATAAGGAGGAGAACTCAAGAGCAGGCCAGTGTCTCTAAGGAAGAAGGGGGCATGGAGGAGAGAGGTAACAAAATAACTCATGTGCCCACAGCAGGCCATGTGAGGCTGAATGCAGTCAAACTTAAGGCTACTACTGTTTCTAGCTCCCCACTACCAGTCTGGCAGCTATGAACTCCTGCACAGTTCCTTATGCATGAGACACCCTGCAAACCTGAAACTCCAGAAGGGACTGCCATGCCATTTCTTGTCTCCAGTTCTCCTCCTCCAGCAGACTCTTCAGTGGTTATCTTTCGGTGTGGGAAAGCTATCTGACGTCATCAAAGAGACGGGGCTCTTTTAGCTTTATTATTCCAGTTTTGAGAGACAGAACAGGTCTATATTCCTCTCTCAGAGACTGAACCACCAACCAAAGAACACACATGGGCTGGACATATGTAGCAGACATTCAGCTTGGTTTTCATGTAGGTTCTGAAGAACAGGATAGGGGGGCTATCTCAAAAGCTGTTGCCTGTCTGTGGGATACGCATTCTACTAGCTGCGCTGCCTTGTCTGGCCTCAGTGGGAGGGGAAGTGCCTATCCATCCAGAAGCTTGATGTGTTAGGGTGTGGAGGATACTCAGAGAGGACCTCCACCCTCTCAGAGGAGAAGGGGGAGAGGAGGGGGAAATTGTGGGATGGAGTGACAAGGAGGGGGGTAGTGAATGGGATGCAAAGTGAACCCTAGGTTTTTGTTTTTGTTTTCACATTGAGACCCTGTAACATTAGTCTTAAGCTATAGCATTAGTGGCATTGAGAAGGTAGCAGCAAGCCCCCAGCTGTCTGGCCAGGACTAGCTTCTGGTATTTTGAGTGCCATGTGTTAACATAGATAGAACTGTGAGAGCCAGTGATGTAGCATGGTGTAGAGCCACAGAGGACTCCAGCGGGCTGGTGAGCCCACCCCTGGGCATGTGAAGCACACAGGCTTGGTAGTGTAGAGGTGAGTGGACATTGACAAGAATCTCTACCTCCCAGGGGTGCCCAGCCTTCTGAGTGGGCTGTCTTACTGTTCCTTGTGATCCCTGTATGAGCAGATTGGAAGCCTTCTTACACATCAGAAAACCAAGAAACAGAAAGGCCAGTGTCCCCAGGATACAATTCAGGGTCAGAGTCCAGGCTTACCTGAACGTGGATGTAGGCAAAGTCAAGGTTACCCCTGCAGACGAGGCTCATATACTTGTGGTCCATACAGATGAGCCCCACCATCTCAGAAACACTGGACAGGTCCAGGTCCATCTGTGCTACAAAGCTGAATTCCTTGCATAGCTCTTCACTCACAGTTAACACTCGTTCCATCAGCAAGTCAATGAATAGTTGTGTCAATGGTAGATGCATGCGTCTCAGACTCAGCTCTGAACTGGGATAAATGCCTGGAGTGCTGGCCTCAGGCCTCGGGAGTTGGACACTAATACTGTGTCTGTGTGAGTAGAATTGATGTATTTGAGCCGTCAGTTTGGAGTGGGGATGTGATTTTCAGAATGCTAGTTAACTATTCAGTTTGAAAGGCTTGTATGTTTTAGGCGTCTCCCAGCGAGAGAGGCAAAGGGCATGCATTCTTGACTCTTAACAATTCAACTGCAATATGTCAGCTTCCAGCAGGAAACCTGATCTGAGTGTTTGCTCCCCACGACTTCGAGAGTCAATAATTCACCATTTTAGGCTCTGGGCCATTAACACAGAGCAGCTTGAGACTGCATTCTCCATTGATCAGATAAACAAGTCCTCGGTATTTTATTACAAAGTGATGGACCAATTTAGCCATCTTTTCACCAACAATGGACTTACAGTGGATGTGAAATGGCAAGAAGCCTGAATCTTCAGGGACAGAGAAGAAAGGAGCATGCACGAAGCAGAGACACCTACCATAGAAATCTATCCAGACAAGAAAGAAACATACTAAATTCTGCCCAGGTCAAGATTTGCAGAACAATGATTAGCTTTTTTATTTGTTAATTTTTTTTTGTTCCAGATTACATACAGTGCTTCATTTTATACTTATAGCATAATTTCAGCTTTATCCATCTCATGGAAATAGATTGGTTATATTGTGAATTCTTGATGCATGGTTTAAAGATGGTATGGGTAAGCAGGTTGTGACTGTCTTTCATGGAGACAACAGACAGAATGACCAGATGTAGAGTGAGAAGTGTCTGTGTAGAGGAATTGACAAGAGATCGTCTACTTGGCTTTCCCATCATTTCTTCTACGGGTTTGGTGATATTTGTCTTCCACGGAGTCCCTAACAATACTGGAGTGGCAGTGTATGGGAACATACCCAGAAAGTGAGTTCACAATGACCACATATGGCTCTCCTGTCATCCCACTTGTGGCCATCACACACATGCTTGGAGGATAAGTTCATCATATCCCAAGCACCTTGCCATGGCTCCCCCCTCTCAATGGCCCAGGAGTCTCTGCCTTGAAAGGCTGAGTATGCCTGTGGCTGGCTTCATCTGGGGCATTGATGCTTCCAGGTGGGGGTGGGGTGGGGTAAATGTGGCCCAGAAGGAAGAATGCTCCAGCAGAGGAGGGTTTCTGAAGAGCAGCATTGTCAACAAATGTCTTAAGAGTAAGCTGACAGTATTGATTTTGAGACTGAATCAAGAGAATAAATGGAGAAAACAATCACTTCTGTAGCCACAAGCATACCAAAGCCAGGAGGAGGAGCCTGCTGCAGGAATAGACTTTGTTAGCACAGATCTTGGGAGATATCCATAATTGAAAAAACTCACATGGGCAATGAAACCCCGAGGAGACTCTCGTGGACACAGCTGCCCTGAGGAATCATATGGAGGAACTCACACGAGGCATGGCCAACATCGAACAAGTGAATAAATAAGCTGGAACCAAGAGAGACAAGAACGAGGACCTTGGAGTCACTAAAAACGGATCCCACATCAGCCTGATAGGAGTCTAAGGAACAGGAGGTCACTCATGAAAGAAATGTGAGAAGCCAGATGACCGACTGACCGACCGACCAGATGTGTGAAATGAAAGGGTAACCACAAAGTCGATAAAGAACGGTTGGTTAAATTAGGTGGTGAGAGTTCAGAATCTGAATCCAAACTGGTGTTCCCGTGCATAGAAGTGGAGAGACAGATCTTAAGGGATGATCCAGAAAAACAAGCTACACAAGTGTTGGTAATGGTATGGAGAGGCAGGCCTGTCAGGTGTTTTATACCAAGGTAAGTGCAGATTCCCAGGACACAATACAGTTGCGCAGATATGCAATCCCAGGTCACAGAGTCCAGGGACTCGCAGGCAGGACAGGGAGCAATGTCTCACTAAGACAGTGTAACAGAATTAGAGGAATCCACAGGCAAGGACATGCTCTTTTACCTCATGAAATAAAGGAAGACATTGCTGAGGGGGAGAGGGTGCACAGGGCACTGGGCTGGGCTTTCTCAGCATTCACACAGATGGAGAAACCCTCTGTTGAAGAAATTTTAATTCTAGTTAACTAATGTGAAGAAATATTGCAATACCGAGGTATGGGATGAACTCAAAGCACTGTACCACCCCAGGACTGTCACCCCAGAACTTTGTGATCTATCAACCCAGCACTGTCACACCTGCTGTGTCATTCTGATAGTGTGTCACCCTGGTGCTTGTCATCCCAGCTGTATGCCACCCCAGCACTGTGTCACCCCAACAGTGTGTTACCCCAGCAGTGTGTCACCCCGACAGTGTGTCACCCCAGCAGTGTCACCCCAGCAGTGTCTCAGCCCAGCCCTGTGTCACCCCAGCCCCGTGTCACCCCAGCCCTGTGTCACCCCAGCACTGTCTCACCCCAGCCCCGTGTCACCCCAGCCCCGTGTCACCCCAGCCTGTGTCACCCCTGCCCTGTGTCACCCCAGCCCTGTGTCATCCTAGCCCTGTGTCACCCCAGCCTTGTGTCACCCCTGCCCTGTGTCACCCCTGCCCTGTGTCACCCCTGCCCTGGGTCACCCCAGCCCTGGGTCACCCCAGCCCTGTGTCACCCCAGCACTGTCTCACCCCAGCAGTGTCTCACCACAGCACCATGTCTCTTCATCAGTGGGGTGGAATTAGCCCTGAGAATTAGTAGTCTTTGTGGCAAGATGGTCCACCCAACAAGTTTCAAATCTTCAAACACTGAACCACTTCGGAAAAACTCAGTTGAAAAGGAGAAAAGCACAACATCTAGCAAGCAAATCTAACAACATTCATCCTCCACCAAACTTATAAAACTTCAGCAGAAATGGAGTCGGGAAAATACAAACCTGGGCCAGAAGTATCAGTTAGGAACTGCCAGGGAGATCACGAGAAAGTGGGATGAACATGTTTTCAGAGGCAGTGGTCAGAGCTCACAGCAGTGGGCTTGGGGACTTCCTAGGACGGAGAGGGAAAATGGAGCTGATATGAGTTAAATGTGTATATGGCATCCTCCAGAACAAGTGTGAAATTAAGGTTCTAAGGAAACTGTGGGAATGCAGGCGAGGATAGATGATGAACAGCCGATTATAGGGAAATAATGGGTAGGTGGATAGATAGTCTGATGATTTGTGTATGCGTGGTCCAGGGAGTGGCACTATTAGGAGTTATGGCCTTGTTGGAGTAGGTGTGTCACTGTGGGTGTGGGCTTTAAAACCCTAGTTCTAGCTGCGTGGAAGTCAGTCTTCCACTAGCAGCCTGCAGATGAAGATTTAGAACTCTCAGCTCCTCCTGCACCATGCCCGCATGGATGTTATCATGCTTCTACCTTGAGGCTACTGGACTGAACCTCTGAACCTGTAAGCCAGCCCCAATTAAAAGTTGTCCTTACAAGAGTTACCTTGGTCATGGTGTCTGTTCACAGCAATAAAACCCTAACTAAGACAGATAGAAAGATCCATCATTATAATGGGGCTCATTGTTCAATTGAATAAAAAGCAAGACCCACTATGCCGGTGCCAAAGAATATCACTTTACACATAAACACCTTATGTACATATAAATAGGATCAGGCAAACATTAATCTAAAACATGGGGTGGCCATGTTTATATCTGGAGTGAGTTTTGGAAGATATTGTTGGAGTGTCTGCAGGTTAAAAGGGCCATCTGTTCACAGCAAAGTGATGACCCATGACTCAGGGCAGCACCTAGAATGTGAACTACAGATACAGGGTTTCAAAGAGGCTGTGCCCATCAGATGAGGCTCCTGTATCAAAGTGGTTCAAAGGGTTCTTTGCATAGCTCTGAACCCTGGAAATGTAAGGTCAGGGTGCCCATGGTGGATTCTGGTGAGAATATCTGCTAGGTGCAGACATCCCTTTTGTCCCTCTAATGCAGGCTCTACCCTCTGACCACATCACCTTCAAGCAGGCTTCACTCCAGCACTGTCATGTTGGGAATTATGCCTTTGATTTTGGGGATCACAAGTGAGTCCACTGTACATGTGATGTCCAACAGAAAACAGAAAACAGCAGTGGCTGACCTGTGGTCACAGCAGAATCTTCAGCTCAGAGGACAGGGCACGGGCTCTTTGCTATAGGGTGATGTCCCCCATAGAAGCAGTACATCACTGATGCTCTGGGCAGCTCTTCTGCCCGGGGCCCTGCAGTGTGTCCATGGATCCCAATGCTGTTTTACTCCCTCTCTGACCTGCTCCCTCAGGGTCATGCCCTTCCCCTAACCACCCTGTCTGCTACACAGTCCTCTCTCTAGGACAATCTGTGTTTCTATTGTGTACATTTATGGCACAGTTTATTGTGCTAGAACCCCCGCCCTTTGGGGTGTGTCCATGGTGCACGAGTTGAATTTCCAGTCTTAGCCTCTGCTCTCAGTCCTTAAGTTTGTTTAGGCAACCAGAAACATGCTGACCCTTAAAGAGTTCTGCTTCCGGTGGAAGCAGAGCTGTGTACAGTGGTCTCTTCCAACTAGTGTTTCATAACCTTACCTCCTCTGACATTGTTTGTTTCTGTGTTTAGTTGCAAGGCAAGAACATAAAAACAAAGCCAAACAAAACAAATAATATGTGCAATCATCAGAGTTTGCTATTGGAACCACCTCACCAATGACCACTTTCAGCTTCTGTGAATAGTGCAAATGGTTGAATTCTTATCTCACGCTGATTGTTCCAAATCCATATAGCCTGCAGTCTTTGCTCCTTCCAAGCACAGGGGAGAAGCAAGGTTGTGCCACGTCTTCATGGCAAATCAACAGGACACACAGATTCTAAGGGGTATGCTTGACTTGTGACATTTACTCCATCTACAATCAAAACAGGACAACATGCCCTCTTCTTACCTCCCCTTTGCAGATATCTAGCAGACACCAATAATTTTCCTTACATTAAAATCTAACACTCGAAATTCTAACGAATCTGTTAACCTACTCACGGATAGCTTCTAACATTTCGAGTATAACGATTTCTTTGTGATTCCAATCGAGCACAGTGGTGAAAGGTCATCGTAGAGAAATTAAGTGCATAGCAACTCTGGATTCAGTTATTTTAGGAAAGAAATGAGAAGCCATGCCAAGAGGGCCAGTACCAGGCAGCTCAGGAAGTGCATGGTGACACACAGAGGTCCTGGGTACTGTTTCTCCTGTTTAGGAAGGTTTGTCCCAAAGAGGTTTATGGTGGGCATTCTCACCTGGAGTGTGGGTTTACCACTACCTGCCTGCAGGATACCATCCGTCTCTCTCCAGCTTGGTCTGGAGGGAAGGCACAAACAAATCCAGACTTATAGTTACCATACCACAGCGGCAATCCTACGGAGAGGATGATTGTCCCTTGGCTCTTCATTTCCCACTGCTGTCCTAAGGGTCTTCTCTGGACCTACTATAATCCTGCCATGTGTTGATGCTTACTGGAGCCTATTTTGAGGCCACTCAGTGTTCAGGATGATTCCTGATATTCCTGGGGTAACACCTCCAAACCTGCACATGGAGTCTCCCTTGCTGAGGAGGGGAGGCTGTAGAGGTAACTGGAGCTTTGCCTTTGTGAATCATAAAGAACCAAACTTGACAAAGGCTTCTGTAATGGAGGGAGTTGTCACCTGTTAACCAGGGAGGGTCACCCACTCATTCCCGGAGACTGGATTCTGGGAGACAGGTGGAGCTGGGGTGCTTCTCTATCCTTGCTGAGAAGGGACTTGTCAGAGAAGACCAGCAACTCCCTCCTTGGTCTACTGGGTGAGTGATGCCCTCATGACAGCAGAAGGGAAATGAGGAAGTGCTGTGTGTAAGTGCTCCCACAGAAGGTGGGAGGAGGGAGTATCAGGGACAGAAGGGGGATGGGGAGGAGGAGGGAGAGGTTTGGACCTGTCAGCTACAGCCACAGGCTTCTGCTCCTGGGCTCCCAATAAAAGACTTCCACCCCTGGAGACCTGGTGTATCCTTCACCATCCTGGAACACATATTTCTGCCACATTGTTCTTGCTTATCCTGGTGGTCCAGGCTGCCGCCATGGCTGGATTTATTTCTGGGTTTTTGAAGCTAGTCCTGGGCCAGTGGCCTTGTGAGGGCTGGGACTGCCACACTGAACTACAGTGTTTCTTCTACTCTCTCTGACTGACTGTCCATCTGTCCTTTTTCCTTCACCAGCCTTGGAGCTCTGACAGGATTGAGCATTGGTGCACAAGAAGGGATCTGTTTTCTTATTCACCTGCTGATTTATGTGTTTTATATATTTAAAATAAAACGTAAAAATAAATGTCAGGAGCAATGAGGGCTAACCAATGGCAAGGATAGGCAGCCTGTCCCCTTCTGGGTGGTGGCTGGCTGGGCATCGATCCTCACCCTCTTAATGTAGTCTAATAATGGCTCTATTACCGCTGCCCGCCAATTGGCCCAGGCGCCCTCCAAATGAGCCACAAAGAAGCCAGCTTGTCAATATTAATTCTACCCCGGAGATGACTTGTTACCGGAGAGCAAAGGTGTTCTGGCTGAGGCTGAGCAACTTAACTCCTTGTCTCATAAAATTTAAGCTGCTATTGATCGCCTTCTTCTATTGTGTGAAAGATTAAGCATGCGTGCTTGCATGCACACACAGGCACAAGCGCACACACACTGGCACACTCGGGAGGCGGCGCCCACACAGGCGCCCGCCTAGATCAGGCAGGCTCAGCCCTGTCTCCCCACCTACCCTGCATCATTCAGCAACTCGAAGCAAATTAAATCAATGAATTCATCCCAGCAGATGGCCACTTTAACACTCAGTTAGCCTTTAGATAATTGAGCGTTGACTCCGGAATCATAAAATGGATGGCTCGTTTGTACGTTTTACTGAAATAGATCGCCGAGGTTAAATAAATGAAATCCCATTTGTCAGGCAGTAATAAATGGGTTCCCCTTCTGCAAACAGCTCTGTTTGGCCTAATAAATACAGGGACGTTACAGCGCTCCTCCCGCGATGGGGTTACGGCTTAATGAAATGGTCTTCCCTCTGCTTGTTTTTGCCTCCTCCTGCACCGTGTGATAAGTAGCAAACCAACGAAGCTTGTAATTACAATCTTACAGAAACCCGGCCAATCTGTATATAAATCTCACCCTCCAATTACAAGATGTAATAATTTTGCAGTCAAGCTGGTAATGAGGTCTAATACTCATGCCTGCGATAATCCCCGCTGGATGCTGACTCTATCAGATGTTAGCTTTGTAATTATACTGGCAGAAAATCATTATTTCATGTTCAGCAGAAAAATGAGGTTGGTGGGAAGTTAATTTTCTCTATGCTCTGTGAAGCATAGACAAAATTTTAATGATTTAATCATTATGGTTATCCCTTTTGCAATTGACCCGCGTTACTTGTGTAGAAACACTGGCATGTTTAAAAGTCCCTGTTACCCAGTAAAGCTCGCCAGGTATGCAGCTTTTAATGTAAGAATAACTGTACACAATTAAACTATTACCCTGCCAACAGGCAGGACTCATTCCACCTTCGGTTTTCATTATTTATATGTGCCATTCATGGAAATGTTTGTGTCTTGCCCACACAATGACATATGGCTAATTCATATAAAAAAATGAATTGTGCTTTTCTGATGAGGTCAGCCCTAACAAAACAGCATCACAGAAAAACAACCCAAACAGATGAAACCTGAGGGTGGGTCTAGAAAGACAGTTACTGTGTCTCTGGTAAGAAATAAGAATAAAAAAAAATGGAAGAAGTGGTGTCAGCAACCTACTGTGGGGACACAAATTGACTTCTCATATAGGAGACCAATATTTTTGACAGCATTGGTGGGTTATTTACAAGCAAAGTGCTTTTAAATACAGTTAAGTCATCTGCTAAAGCATGATTTTCTTTTCATATTTTTTGGTGACTCTTTGGGGATACCTCCAGACAAGCATACTGCACAAAAAGCAGCACAGACCTTAACCTCATTCATTGTCCTTGTGAGGAGGTGTCGCACAGCAGGCTCCGGACAGAGTGCCCCACTTCCAGGCCTGGGTTCTGTGGTCAAGCCAGCTTTGTTTGGAAAGTTCAAAACATGTTAGAAGAGTGTCTCTGGTCAGTGAGTGTTGCTAACTTAGCCTCCGCTGTGTTCTGCAGCCTTGCCCCTAGGGCTGGACTGATTGATCTGTGGTGGAAAAAAATCAGGTATGGGGTAGGTATCTTGTCCCTGATTCCGTGTGTTTTCTTTTCTTGCTTTTCCCTTCTTGGAGAAGACAAACTTAACTGTTACACATTGAAGGACCATCCCTGGTAGACTGTGAGGACTGACAAAGCCAGTTCCTGTCCTGATTACAACGAGGAACTGTGTTGTGCCCTAGAGTGAGAAGATTTCATAGAAAAAAATACTATGTAAATTCCTTGTGAGCAGGGGGAGAGGGAAGGGATAGGGGATTTTCAGAGGAGAAACTAGTAAAGGGGCAAACATTTGAAATGTAAATAAAGAAAATATCTTAAAAAAAAAAAAGAGTTCCAGATTAGTGGGTCAGTTTTGGACTATGCCTCAACCTTGTTTAAATGACAGGTGCTATATGTTGGCTATACTATAGTGCATCTATGTGTTGTGGAACTTTCCAGAAGCATGCTGTTTTTTGCACCCTGCCTGAAATTAAATCATTTGGTGATTAGAGGTGGTGGGTTCCTATCTTACCAAACATGAGAGTGAATCATTTTAGTTTCTTCTTCCCAATCATCTCCTCCAGCTCTGTCAGGGTGCGCCCCCATTTCCTGTTAAAAACCCACAGTTCCTACATTTTAGAGAACTGGCATGTTTACCATCATTCCGTCACCCCCTTATCTCTCCTGGCATCATAAAATTTGGCAAATGACCAGATAAATCAGAGAAGAGGCCAGATCTCATGTTGGACATTTTCGAGTTAGTAGACACCACATCCAGGACCTGCAACTTCTGTTTGGTCAGCTTGCATAGCTGGGTACAGTCAGTGAAAAAAAACATGAGAACAGTGCGTGTAGCAAACAGGGGCTCAGGTTCACATGGGACAGAGCACAAGGTTTACAGAGGGCAGAGTACAGGGCCCATAAGGGTCAGAGCACAAGGCTTACAGAGGACAGGGCATAGGTCTCATGGGGCATAGAGTTCACAGGACACAGGGCTCACAGGTCACAAGAATTACAGGAGACAGGGTACAGGGAACACAGGGGCTAGATCTCTCAAGACAAGGGGCTCATAGGGCTCACAGGACTCACAGGGACAGAAGGGACATGGATCAGAGGGGACAGGACTCATAGGAGTATTTTAGCTAGAAGCTGAATTTGGCTGGGAGGAACCCTCTGCTCTGCTCTGATTGGATTAGAACTCCACACCCAGACTCTGGAGCAAGAAAGACTAGAACTTTCTTTTCTGTGCTGTCTGTCATCCTAGCAGAACACAGAGATCCAGGTACTTGGAGATACCAGAAAAATGAGTTTTTTTTCAGGGTTGGGAAGCCAGGTTCTACCCCTCCTCCCCTGCAAAGCCCACTGCACTAGGATGCTTTACTGGTTACACATATACCCATGCAAAGACATGCTCATCTCATTCCACATGCCATACCTGCATACATGTACACCCTAAGTTCCACAAATACACCCATATGTACTATACATACATCTTTCTCAAGTCTCTAAACCCACTGAGTGAGCACTGGTTTTCAGCTGAGAAGCCTTTCTGCTTCTGCACCGCTCTTGCCCCCTCTGTTTTCCACCTCCAGCCCTTCCTCTGCTGCCTTCTCCAAGGGTAACCAGGACAACTTTATCTGCAGCTCTCTCCTGGCCTTTCCCACAGGGAGCTCATCCCCACTGGTTCCAAAGGTCTGAGGGAAGAGGCTCTAGCCACCCCTATTGTACCTGTCACTGCAGCTTGATGGCGCATAGTAGGGGGTGCTCCACTGCTCCTATTTCCTCCTCTTGCTCCATGGGTGGGAAATTCTATGATTTGTAAACACCAAATCTCAAATGGAGGGGTCCCTTTATCCCCTTGTCTCCCTGGAGTGGAGAACCTGAAAGAGAAGGTTTAGTGCTGAGCCCCTGATGAGCCATTCTAGCCCATGCTGAGACAGATGCTTAACACTAGGCCAGGTGTCTCACCAGACATGAAGCTCTCCCCACTTAAAGTAGATAAGGCTTTCATTTGTTCATCTAGTGACTAGGAAATGATGAGATCCTTGTGGATAAGTAGCTATTTTTCTACATGCCCTGATTCATTTTTTTTCCTTCTTTTTTCTTTAAGCTCTCACAGAGGCTAGAGAGATGGCTCATCAGTTAAGTGTGCTTCCTGGTCTTTCAAATAACACCAGCTTAGATCTCAGCACCTGTGTTGGGGAGGGGGGTCATAATCACCTATAATTCCAGTTAGATCTAGGGCATCTGATGTCCTCTTTTGGCCTTCATGGACACCCACATTCATGTACATATACCCACATATGGATGCATTATGATTTTAAAAGGTACTATTTAAGGGGCAGTCGAAACACACTTTCGAGTCTTGATAGAAGTCCGATTTCACTTCGTTACATATTTACATCACAGTCTGGAATAAAGAATAATATACTAAAAGTCAAGAATGTGTGGTCTCCTCTTTGTTTGGCAAGTCCGGGGGTTTAAGGATGAGATTTAAGAAGGCAAAGCGGCATCTGTCACAAAATGTGGCCAACTCCACCTCATGTTTAGGAGAGCTGACATCCCTGTCTTTTTCCTGCTCTACATGTGTTATGTTATAGGTTTTCATGGGTAGCTTTGATGACTCAGTTTCTAAAGCCAATATGTTAGAAGTACAGAGATTTTGCACATTGGTACAACAAGACAGGGGCCATCTTTAGCCAAGAACCCCTTTCTACAGGGTCTTTCACAGTGTGTCATTCTTAGAAACAACAGGCCATAGTCTACTGGACCACACTCCTGCAATACTGACCTCATGCTCTGAGACAAGCTCCTGTGCTTTGACAAAGCCTAAGAGGTTTTCTTCATTTTCTTTTTGTCTCTTTGCCATTGAGACATATAATCTTAAATAGATTTTAGGCCTCAAAGTTATTTAATGTTTAAAAAATTTGTTTCAAGATGAAACCTGTATGCCCCAGCACCACGTGCAGGCATTCATCAGAACACGGCTTCAGTATGTTATTCACCCACACAGACTCAGAAGGGAGAATTTTTGGATTACAGGGTGATTTGAGAAAATTCTTAGCCCTTTTGATATCACAAAACGTGTTACAGCAGCATTCAAGGTGTTTACAAAGACCCATGCGCCTGCCCTGGGGGCCGAGTTCCCAGACGCCAGGTGTTTCCAGATGCTTTTTGGATCACTAGATGCTTGGTAGGCATGTTTCCCCCATTCTTGGCATCTGACCTTTTTCAGATCTTTTCCTTCATTGACCCGACTGACGCCCGTGCATGGTGACAGATCCTGAGGAACATCACAGATGCCACTGCTCTTTCTAGTCAAGCAATAATGAAGTTCCTTAATTTTAGACTTCCACTTATTACTATTTTGAAGCTTTGTGTTACGTTGGCTAATGCTTTCCAGTTTCTGTTTGTCCTCCAGGGTCTAGCGACAGGCAGCTGCTCAGCTTCTCTCTTCTGTGTTAACATCACCGGATCTCACAGGTAGTACTGTATTTGTGCCTGGCTTACTCCACTTAGCATCACAGCCTCCGGCTTTATTGATAGTACTGCAAGTGACTTAATTTTCTTCCTTTAAATGATGGGATAATATTTCACTATGCACACATGCCGGTGAATCCGTTGGTTCTGACACCATTCCTCAGGCTGTTAGCTGACAGACACTCTGGTTGATGCTCAGGACATCGGTGATGGACAACCAAGTTATTTCTGGCTGTCCATTATTGTGAACGGTGCTGTATCAAGACAAGGATGTGGACATCTCTTCTAGAAACTATTTCCATGATGGCCCACTGTTTCTAGGATGGCTTCCTTAATTTTCACCCCACCCACAGTGTGTGGGACTCAGCAGTGTTCACTGTCTTTTGTTTTCAAGGCTAGTCAGTTTTACTAACATGAGTGAATATGTCATGGTGTGTGTGTGTGTGTGTGTGTGTGTGTGTGTGTGTGTGTGTGTGTGTGTGTTTCATGTGTGTGCAGACTTATGTGAATATGAATATGCATGTATTTGGAGGCCAGAACAATTTCAGCTGTCATTCCTCAGGCAATGTCCATGATGTTGGTTGAAAAAGAGTCTCTTATTGACCTGGAACTTGTCAACTATGTTAGGCTGACTGGCCAGTGAGCCCTGGGATCCATGTGTCTCTATCTCTCCTGTACTAGGATTACAAGCACTCATAATCACACTTTTTACATTGGTTGGGGGTTATACTCATGAGCTCATGCTTGCAAGATAAGCAGTTTACCAGCTGAGCCCTTATTCTCACTGTGACCTTGGCCTACATTCTCTTAGTGATGGTGATGGTGAGTGTCATTCCTTACTTTGGGCATTTGCATGTCTTTTATCTAGGTTCTTTGCTCCTCATTAATAAAGGTTTTTTGTTGTTGTTGTTGTTGTTGTTTGCTATTGAACTGTTTGCATTTCTTACACATTTTGAGTTTGAACTCCATTTTAATGTGAGCTTACAAATGTTCTCTCTCGTTCTCTGTTGGATATAAACTCTGTTTTAGATGTGAGCTTGCAAATGTTTTCTCCTACTCTCTAGATTCTTTTTACTCTTCTGTCTCTTTTGCTGTGCAGAAGTATTTTAGTTTGCAGCAAATATTTGCTTTTCTTTCCAGGATTTGGGGGTTGTTACCTATAACATTCTTGTCTATCTTGCCTTATACTTTTTTTTCTAGTGGGTCACAGTTTGGATGCTTTTTAGTGTGTAATGTCTGTAGAGTTGGGGTTGTTTGTTTTTAAACAATTTTTTATTAGCTATATTAGTCATTTACAATTCAAATGCTATCCAGGAAGTCCAAAGTCAGGCTCTCATCCGTTGAATGTGATAATGCAGCTTTCGTAGACTTGCTTATTGAGTTGCTTTCTTAATACACATGTTGCCAGCAACATTGTCAAAGATCAAGTACCTGTGTATGCTACTCTAAGCTTGACTTATCCTTACTTCTATTTCTAGACTGGCACCATCTTGTCTGTTGCAGCTTCCTACTAGCTTTTGAAATCATGTAATAAACTCTATTCCTCTTCTTCTACTTGTTCTTCTTCTTGCTTTCTTCTTGTTCTTCTCCTCCTCCTCTTCTTTATTTCCCTGATTCTTTCAAAATACATTGAATTTTTAAAACAAGCAGTGCAGAAAGGCAAATATCACTTGAGGCAAAACATCAGCCTTTAAATATCATCAAACTAAAGAAATACAGTCTGATCTCCACAGTGTTAAAACTGCTGGTGACTAATGTCCCTTCTCTCTTTGACAACGCCTTCATTTCTCCTTCATGCCAGAGGGATAGTGCCTCTGGTTATAGAACTCACACTTCACAGCTCTTTTACTTGGAGCATTGAAAAAGTTCTGGGTGTCTTCCTTCTGCTTCCAACTTTTGAGCTTAAAAAAACAAACAAACAGCTACCATTCATGTGACATTTCCTGTAATCATGAATAGGTGTCCCCTGTAATCATGAATAGGTGTCCCCTGCAGTCATGATTGTGTGTCTTCTGCAATCACGACTGAGCCCTGAAGTCATGAGTCCTCTGCAGTCCTGAGTGGTGTCCCCTGTGGATATGTTTTGCTTCTCCCAATCATCTTTCCTTATATTTGTGTTTGCTCTTCACTGTTAGAGGTCTCCTTCTGCTATCCATGCAAGTTTCTGTTTGGTTCTTGTCTCATGTGTCCAGTTTGTGTTTGGTCATCTGGGGGGTGTAGGAACAAGTTTTGCTTTGATTCAGAAGCTTCATTCTCTGCATCTTTAGATATTTTCTTAACTTGTTTCCTTATTATCTTGTGTCCCTCTGCGTTCTTAAGGGCTTTAATGTCGAGTCTTATGCTGTTGCATAGAATCCAGGATCTCTTCATTAAAATTTGTCTCTCCCTCTCACTGTGTGTGTGTGTGTTGTATGTGCACATTTTTACATGCCCCTGAACATATGTGTATGTCAAAAGACAACCCTGGGTATCAGAATTTGTCTTCTACCTCTAGACAGGGTCTCTCTGCTATTCGTCCCTGCTCATGCCAGGCTAGTTAGAGCACCAGCTTCTTGGATTCTTATGACTCACCTCCCATCTTCTGTAGAAGCACAGGATAGCAGTCATGTACTACCATGCTGGGATTTGCATAGGTTATGGGGACCTAATTCAGGTCTCAGGCTTGCAGAGCCGAGGTTTTACCTATTGACAAATTTCCCTGGCCATCTATTCATTTACTATGTTCTAGTTTCCCCTGGGTCAGATTGGATACATATTATTAAAATTATCTCCTATGACTTCCTCATCAACTTGGCTCTGCAGTGGAGCCTATCTACCCAGTGTTCTACCATGTGGTAATCCATCCAGTGTTTCACCATGTGATGATCCAACCAGCCAGTGTTCAACCATATGATGATCTATCCACTCAGTGTCCATCATGTGATGATCCATCCATTCAGTGTTCTACCATCTGATGAGTCATTCATTCAGTGTTCCACCACATGGTGACACAACCATCCAGTGCTACACCATGTGACTTGCCCACAGGGGAAGATTTTTATGATAAGGTGTTGTCACTCTCTGAATTCCATTTGATCTCCTTTTAATATAGCTTCTGTCAGAGGACCTACTCTGTCCATGGAGAGATGCTGAGGTGTGGATTTCTGACCACAAAATTTTAGAATATTGGTGGGAGGGATGTTTGCTTTCTCAATCAGGCAACTGTGTAAACTGAGGTAAAATGGAAACGTACCAGACCCATGGCTGCTCTCACACTGATGTTTTCAATTCTAAACACCATAAAACAGCTTCTTAATGATGAACCTGAACAGGTGTGTGTTGAGGGAGATATGCTTCCTTTGATTCCCACGTTATAAGAAACTGAATTCAAATCATTCTGTTGAGGTAATTTTCTTAGTAATTAAATGTAAAAGATGCTAACAAGTGCTGAGCACATACCTGGCAAGATGACTTTATTAATTTCTTGAAAGAAGAGAGGAGACATGGCTAGAAAGTCTCCTGAATGCAGAGAAGTCTGGCCAGTGGTAGAGGGCATCAACATGTCAACATGGATCTATCTGTCCACTGAGGAAGGTACCATCCTCCTAGAGCACCCATGAAGGAAGGGTAAAAGGTATTAGGAATGTTCTAGAAGTTAGTCTGATGCTCCAGCCACACAGGAGATTCCTTGGGTTAATGAAGGGGGAAGAGCTATCACAGAGGCTGCCTAGAGCTAGGCTCGGCCTGCTTTGGTGTGGAGAAGTACATCCTGAGTCTAGGGAAGGGAGAGCAAAGTCATTAAAACAATCAACTGTATTTTTAGGAGTTTCCTAGTTATATAGAAATTAAGCACAAAGTTCTGACATTCCCAGATTTGCTGCTCCACACATCCTTCTATTTCCTCTGCATCCATGACCCTCCTGTGACCCTGTTGCAGCTCCCTTGAGGTTCACATACCGTGTTATCCACTAAAACCCACAATCTACGTCACCCTGGGTTTAAACAAATATGTAAAGCTATATGCTGCTGTTACAGGACTGCTGAGCACCGGAGATCTCTGCCCTATCCTCTTCCTGGAGCCCAGTCTCTAGCAGACAAAGCTCTCTCTGTCACCTCCATAGCTTTCCTTCTGGGATCACCTCTTGTTGGCATCACAGCCTATGTCTTCTTCAGATCATCCCCACTGGCCTGCGGTGCACATTTTGGTTCCCTGACTTTGAAGGCTTCAGCACTGAGCTATATCCTGAAGTCTACTCACACGACATCTGTTTGATGGTGGTGTGGGGGAGAACAGTAAGGTAACAATTTCTTCTAAAAAAAGACAGAGACTTGTACAGCGGTCACTGTTGGCTCTGGTTGGATTGTGTCTGGTTCTGCTGTGATTCCCAGAGTATCTCTTCTGCTGTGACTGAGGAAGATTGGGCCAATGACTGAAGAATGGAAAATCCAGGATGTGTGCCTCATACAAGAGATCATATCACACTTCTTTTCTTTAGTCATATGTCTCTTAACCAAACAAACTGTAAACAATTTCTTCATCTTACAGCAGAGTTTTGAAGTTATCTTGGGATAGATGTTGCTTTTTGTTCCAGCACAGCAACCTGTGTTGCTGTGTGGTATGTCTAACCACTGAGGTAAACAGCTCCTGTCATGCTGTTTCCAGACTTGTGGGAGGAACTTGGTGGTCATAAACCCCCCAAAACTTGGATGTCCTCCAATCTCATTGTCCACCCAGTATTTCTGAGCACAGGACATGTGACATTACTCTTATGCCTATGAAGACAGATGAAGATTCATTCTGTGAAATAGGGGCCTGATGTTGAATACAGGCCAGTAAAAGCACCTCTTAGCTCAAAGCTCTGCTGAGCATCATTGAGATGCTGTCCGTCAAACCCTGGCCCAGCTCTGACACCAGTACAATCCATTTATTGGAACTTTTAGTCACACTTGGTAAATTTGGCAGACAGCGTCTCTTCCTCCTGATTTCACTGCACTCCAGCTCTGGGCCCTCGACCCTAGTCAGATGGCTTTTTGTGGCCAGATCTAATCAGTATTGAGTTGGACAAGGAAGGCCCTTTATGCATCGGATGTTGGGACAAGTGCAGGCCCGCTGTAGATCACTTCAATAAACAACCTGAGATTCAATTACAATGCCGGGCCGGGCTTTTATCTGGAGGTGACATCATTTCAATCAAAATGTAAAATAATACAACCCGGTAGTTGCAGGAGGTGGAGACAGGACACAGATGGTTGCTCTCAGTCATTTCACAAAGGGAGTGGGGGAGCAGCTCCTCTGCTGTGCAAGGGCCCCAGTTCCAAATGTAATAGAATTGGAAATACTGAAACTGGGGTCTCTGGTGCAGGGTACAGCCTCGTGCAGCATTTGCCTTTGTTCATTTAATTAACAAAAGCGTGAAATCTCCCCACTGGCGGCTTTCTCCTGTGGCTTGTGTTGCTTTTCCTTCTCCGAGCAGGCTTCTATTCATTTTGGTCCATCTCCTTTGAAATTGTTTTAAAGGTGATGCCTTTAAAGACCTGCAAACCACCATGAAAAGGAAAACACAATTCAAGCACAAATAGGTAGACTCCATACTGCGTGGGCTATGAAAAAAACAAAACAGCTATTCCTTCTCCACAGTACTTTCACAGTTGTGTCCGTAGGCATGAGACACTCCCAGTTCCTGGGGATAGTAGCCCCAAGACTCCTTGCTTCATATCAGGTGATAAAATGACAGACAAAAGCAAAAAGAAGCAAAAGAAGTGGCTCTTCAGAAAGGGTTTAAGATGGTGTCCCTGGGTTCTGGTTGTTGGACTATTGACACTGGCCCTTGAATGGCCCATTGCAGTTAACCAATGAGCACATTGTTTTTACTTGACCTCTATTAATTCATAGCCATCAATCATTCTAAAAAGGAAATAATCTATTATTCATCAATATTTTTGACTGTTCTATATAGCCAAGTAGATCAGTGAGAAGAAACTGACTTGAATGGGAACTGAAATGAGGTCACATCATGTAGCAGCAAGTGAGCAGAACACTGTATGTGCTGTATGTGCACTGTGATGGACTGCATGCAAACTGTGATGGACTGTATGTGCACTGTGATAGACTGTATGTGCACTGTGATGTGCTGTATGTGCACTGTGATAGACTATATGTGCACTGTGATGTGCTGTATGTGCACTGTGATAGACTGTATGTGCACTGTGATAGACTATATGTGCACTGTGATGTGCTGTATGTGCACTGTGATAGACTGTATGTGCACTGTGATGCACAGCATGTAAACTGTCATGGACTGTATGTACACTGTGATGTGCTGTATGTGTACAGTGATGGACTATATGTGATGTGCTGTATGTGTACAGTGATGGACTATACGTGCACTGTGATGGACTATATGTGCACTGTGTTGTGCTGTATGTGTACAGTGATGAACTATATGTGCAATGTATGTGCTGTATGTACAGTGTGATGGACTGTATGTGCACTGTGATGGATTGCATGTGCATTGTGATGGACTGTATGTGCACTGTGATGGACTGTACATGGACTCTATGTGTTATACGTGCACTGTGATGTGCTATATGTGCACTGTGATGGGCTATATGTGTACAGTGATGGACTGTATGTGCACTGTGATGTGGTGCATGTGCACTATGATAGACTGCATTGCACTGTAATGGACTGTATGTACACTGTGATGAGCTGTATGTGCACTGTATGTGCTGTATGTACACTGTGATGGGCTGTTTATGCACTGTGATGGACTGCATGTGCACTGTGATGGACTGTATGTGCACTGTATGTGCTGCATGTGCACTATGAGAGACTGCATTGCACTGTGATGCACTGCATGTGTACTGTGATGGACTGTATGTGAACTGTGATGGACTATATGTGTATTATATGTGCTTCATGTGCACTGAGATAGGTTGTATGCACATTGTAATGGACAAAGTGTCTGTAATCAATTTGTTATACTCTCTTGTTATTTAAAGGAATGTGATGCCCAATGTTGGGGTTATTCTTCTTCTATGAAGGAAGGGAGAGATAGAAGGAAATAAGGAAGGAGGAGGAAGATAGGAAAGGAAAGAGAAATATGAGGAAAAGGAGAGAGAAGGGAGAGAGAGAGAGAGAGAGAGAGAGAGAGAGAGAGAATATATTTTTGAACTTGCCCTTTAGAGACTGGGGTGAAGGCTCAAGTGGTAATATGCCTGCCATGCAACATGAAGACTAGCATTTGGATCCCCAGAATCTTTGTCACACAAGGATTCCCCAGATCTTGGGTTACATTGGCAAGTCTCTTGGGCTCCAAGCCAATCTTGGTGACATCAATAATCCTCTCCTTAAATAATGATGGATTTTCTTCAATCTCAGTCAAATCCTTAATGCCCACATGAAGCTCTGACAGGCTAAGGCGGGCTTTCTTATTCACAAGAGACCACACTGGAGTGCACCTCTATAGTACTTTTCAGTTTTCATCTGTTTGTGTGTATGCACTTGTTAGTGTAGGTGTATGCATTTGACACTTGGTTCACTCTCCCCCTATAATTTTTGATCTGTTTGAAAGTTGTGATGGCTAATCTTGACTCCATTTAGAAATAACTAATACAGAGCTGGGCATGGGTGGGAAAGATTCCCTTGATTGTTCATCTCAGGTCAGAAGATCTCCCTAAATCTGAGCCATACCTTTGGTGGCAGCACACCTAAAAGCATATGTAAAAAAGAAAGCTTTTTGAGGAGGAGGGAGGCTCTCTAGGAGGACCAGCAGTCTCAATTAACCTGGACCCCTAAGATCTCTCAATACTGGAACACCAACCAGGAAGCATATACCAGCTGATAGGAGGCCCCCAACATATATACAGCAGAGGACTGCTGGGTCTGGGTTTAGTCAGAGAAGATGCACCTAACCCTCAAGAGACTGGAGGCCCTTAGGAGTTTAGAGGTCTGGTGGGGTGGGGGTGAGGAGGTAGGGACATCCTCATGGAGACAGGGTTGTGGGGAAGAGGTATGGGGTGTGGAACAATTGGAGGGTAGACCAGGAGGGGAATAAAATCTGAGTTTAAAAATTAATTAATTAATTAATTAATATTCAAAAGGAAGCTTTTGCCTTTGCCTGCTCACCCCCTCTCCCACTTCTGAGGCATCAAACCCATTGGTGAGGCCTTCCTTAGTAGCTAATAGAACCTTAGTGACTGGAAGCTCTCTATAACCTCCCTAAGACGCCATCACTAGATTGAGACTACTAAAACATCCATTGTTGTAGACTGAAGAACTACTGGATACTTGGACTTGCTATAAGTAAATATCCATTGATGGACTGCTCAGACAACAGTATATAAGTCACTGTAATAAATCCTATTTTAATGTATACAAATGTACATACCCATACACATATATATCCATTCTATCAGTTCTCTTCCTCTAGGGAACCTTGATGGATACAAAGGTCATCAAATCAGCTAGGCTGGCTGGCCAGGGAATTCTCGGGATCCACCTGTCTCTGTTCCCTCTTTCAAACACTTTGACCTCAGCTCTCAGAGATAGACAACTCTACATTGATGACTCCCCAAATGCAGCAGAAGTGTTCTAAAGCAGGGGAACTTCAAAACCTTGCCTTCCCAATACTCATGTTCACCCTCTTCTGTTTCAGAATGGTATACAAGGCCCAGAGTCTGAGCAAATTAATAGGTGCCATCAGAATTTGGTTCATTTGAGGTTTTGTGTTGTGTTTGGGCTCTCTGCCTTCATTTCTATCTACCATCCTGTACTGAATGCTTAGTCAAAACTTGTGATATGAGGTCTGAAGGGAGGAAGGGTTTATTTTGGTTCACAGTTGCAGAACCTTTAAATCCAGAATTGACTGTTGATTCCAGCTCATGATGAGGGAGGACATCATGGTGGCAGGATCTTGTGACAGAGGCTGCTCACCTAATGGTGATTAGAAAGTGGGGGAGAAAGACAGGATATAGCATCAAAGCCTCTCTCTATGTGACCCTCTTCCTCATTCAGGTCCTACCTACTGAAGTATGTAGACCCTTCGATAGCACTGGCACTAGCAAAGGGCTAAGTGTTCAATGCATGGGCTTCTTCAGGGGAAATTTCACATCCAACTCCCCCTCCCCCCTGAAATCTTTCCCAACATGATAGGTAAAGGAAGGCAAGTGAGCCACAGCTACTGGCAGTACCTGAACCATGAAATCATATAAAGAAAGAAATCATAGGAAGACCAGAAACAAGCTAACCAACCATTAGCATCACCCTGACTGTGAAAGTATATACAATGCTACAGATGAAGCTAATTAGCCAAGCAGTCAACCATACTCCCTCCTACCCATATACCCAACCAACCAACCAACCAACTAGTCAATCAACCAACCAAGTAACCAGTCACCGAAACAATCAACCAGTGGACCAAACAACCAACCAGTCAAACAACCAGTGAACCAATCACCAACCAGTCAGTGAACCAACCAATCAACCAACCAAACAATCAACTAAGCACCCATCTAACAAACCAGTCAACCAACCAACCAAGAAACCAGTTAACCAAACAATCAACCAGTCAAACAACCAACCTGTGAACCAACCACCAAACAGTCAGTGAACCAACCAACCCACCAACCAGTCAACTAAACACCCACCCACCTACCCAAACAGTCAACCAAATGGTCAACCAAACAACCAAGCAACCAGTCAACCAAACAATCAATCAGTCAAACAAACAACCAGTCAACAAACTAGTGAACCAATCACCAACCTGCCCACCAACCAGTCAACTAAACACCCACCCATCCAACCAGTCAACCAATCAGTCAACTATCAGACTCCCCCTGACAGTCAAAGAACACAAAGACACAACAGAACAAATGGTACCAAACAACAAAGGAACTTTAGACTGATATCTCTAGTTAGCACAGACACAAAGGTTCTCATCTAGTGGTAGTAACAGACTCCAAGAATGAGTCAAAAAAGGTTCCTCTCCCTGGTATAGTTGTATTTACTCTAGAGATGTATGAGTGTTCCAACACAAATTCAGCATCCATTCATGACAAAGCCATTGGAAGGACATGCTGCAGCAGGATCCAGACTACAAATTATAAACTCAACCTCTATCAGGCAGACAGGAAGGGCTGATAGCAAGTCTTCAAAGGCTAGGAACAATACAGGAGTGTCTTCTCTCACCTCTCTTACTCAACACAGCATTGGAAGTCTCATGGGCATGAGACTGGTGAGGTGGAAGCATGCCCAAACTCCCAGAATCTCTGAGATCTGAGACAGCAGGAGTAGGGCTGCTCCCTCTCTGCTTCTATGCCTCCACATAATCATGACCCTTAATGAAGGTGATGACAGTCAGTCAGTCAAGTAACACAGAACTTGAGATATTGCATGCTATTGAGGCATCTCAATAGCTTTAGCCTTCAGCCAGTGGCCTTCCCTTCCTGGATATTTTCATGTCCTTCTCCCAAATTATATAAGTATAATCTCGAGTTCACCCTGAATAAAGTGTATGTGTTTACATCTATCCCCAATGAAGAAATATGGACAAGCTAAGATGGTCTCAGAGAGCTGTTTCATTAAAGATCACCATGGGGAAGATCTTTACCTAAACGAGCCATAAGACCCATAACCCTAAGATTCTGGAGGACAGCTTCTCTTTTCTCCTGCCTTTCCAGCACTTGCCCCCAACTGGACTGTGATCTTATTAGCCTAGGGCTCTACTTTTTCCTTCCAGCCTGGTGTGCAGTGGAGTTTAATGCCCTAAGAAAAAATATGGATCGCTGATTCCCATTCAGACTTCCTCTCTGGGTTGGTGTACTGGCAGTCTTTGGATATCTTGAGAAGAGACCTGGAGCCATAGACCCTGCTTTTCCCTTCCCCCCTTGTGCACAGTGGGGTATGATGCCCTGAGGGGAAACTCAGACTGCTGGCCTTTGCTTTGTCCTCTTGAGCCAGTCTATCGGTCACTTTCAGACACCACCTGAGGAGAGGCAGAACAACCTTTTGGGTCTGTTTTTTGTTGTTTGTGTGTATATGGTTTCAGTACTGACTACTTTGTAGCATTCTTGTATACCAGTACTGATATTCCTAAGAGAGCAATCAATCAAAGATGATATTCACAGTAATGACTAAATGATAACATACTAAACAATAAGGAAAGCACAGTAGTAAGGTTGTCTACAGTGAAAACTGGAAAATTGTTAAAAGATTCAGAGGATATAAAAAAGGAAAGATGCTCACATCTCACATTTGAATAATTATCATTTTCCTATTTAATTAACATGAAATTTAAATGCCACACTGCCACCATGATTTACAGACTCGATGCAGTCTTCATCAAAACACCAGTGACTTTTCTCCTAGTGCTCACACGGCAGCGTCAAAGCCCCGCCCCTTGATATTGATATTATTCTGGTCTTGTTTAAGCAGCCATTTCCAGGTAAAATTGTTTAATGGTAGGAATAATGGGAGTTATTCTTGCTCTTATAACCTTTCTGCCCCATGTCCCACAATGTTTCCTGAGCCACAGATAAAGGAACTATGATGTAAATGTACTACTCACTGCCATTGCTCTTGCCAGCCAGTGGGTTCTTCAATGGGAGTATCAATGGACGTGCTAACGGGGAAGGGTGAAATTGTCATAGGGTCCTACCCCCAGACAAAGAACAAGGCAACTA
Source organism: Mus minutoides (assembly GCA_902729485.2). Classification (NCBI taxonomy): domain Eukaryota; kingdom Metazoa; phylum Chordata; class Mammalia; order Rodentia; family Muridae; genus Mus; species Mus minutoides. Next base: position 100,838 of record LR749504.1, on the reverse strand, counting down.
GTTGGGTGACGGTCAGGGAGAGGGAGAATTATCCTCTTCAATGGATGGGTCTCTGTACAACACAAAGTGGTCAGCCCTGGAATCATAAACACACAACAAAAACAGACTCAGCAGGTTGAACTTACATATTTTTGCAAACATATATATTAACCCAACAATAATAAGCAAAGTAAGAGAGACTATTAATTTGAGAAGGGGCATGGGAGGGGTTGGAAGGGAGAAAGAGAAAGAATACAATGATGTAATTGCATTTGAATTAAAAACATATACTTTAAAAAGACCCCAGGTAGCTAAGGCAGTGTCAACTAAAGTGTGTAACAATAGAGGCATTATACCTCCTAATTTCAAGGCAGATAGCAGAGCTATAATGAGCCAAACAGCATGGCACGTGCTTCTAAACAGACCAGAAGCGCAGAATAGAGTTGTCAGAAGTCACTTCATCCAGCTACAGCTAACGTACTCTTGACTGAACTCTCCAAGAGTCACATAGAAGAAAGAATGGCTCCTTCGCCAAATAGAGTGCTGGGAAAACCAGATGTCCACATACAGAAGATTAAAACTCAAGTCCTAAAACTTGGCATGAATATCACTTCAAAACGGACAAAAGACCTAATCATGAGATCAGAAATTATGGAGCTGATCAAATAAAAAAAAAGTCAGAGAAATGCCTCAAAACATGGAACCAAAGATCCTTCTCCACAGTGTACATGTCTGCTGCAGAATGCTCTCAAAGAAGGTATTAAGGGTGTCTCCATTGCCCACAGAGTTACACAGGGAAACCCACTGAGGACTCAAAAGATGCTAGACATGGGAGGCACCACCTGGTGAGAATGGTGAGCTACACTTTCAATGCTAAGCTGCACTCATGAGTGGCATCATCTAGAAGGCATGCCAGGCCAGGTGCTCACATACACCAAAAGGTTCAGTGTTGTCAGCATCACTCTGATGGTTGCCACTGAGGTCTCATTCTGTGAAGATCATAGCAGACAGGACCTTAGAGTCCACTGCTTCCTATGCTCTTGCTCACCACAGGTCTCAAGAGGATCCAGATGGATATTTAGTATATCTGGATGGAGCATTCCTGTAACACAGATGTTAGACAATTGGGGAGGCATCAAATTATGTTGTGCAGAGGCTAATTTGCAAAGATACACACAAAACTCAGAGGGGAAACCCAAATGCAATGTTGGAACTACAGGACCGTCACACAAAATCGTGTTGCTACACTCTCATTCAGAAGATCTCCCTGGGTGCTGACCAAGTCCCTGGAAGTATCCAGTCATATGGAAGCATAGTTGAAAAAGGAGATGTGTGACCAGCAGGCTAGTCTTCTCTTCTACCTAGAAGCCTACTCTTGAAAGGCCCATCAGACAAGCCTCAAATTCACATCTCCAACGTTTTATTCACCATGAGCAGCATGTGACTCAGAAGCAAAGGTGACAATGGTAAGGCCTCTCACCAGAGTGACCATAACGTGAGTATAACTCACTTCCTTCTGGGACCATGCCAGTCAGCCTGGGTCATGGGCAGGTGGTTCCTTACTTGATGCATGCAGATATCTTTCCCTACAGACATGGTGCATGCCTGGGAGCCCATCCCGGCACACTCAGTGGGAAGGAAAGGTGGATGTGCATCCTTTCATCTCTCTCTCTCTCTCTGTCTCTCCTCCTTTTCTCCTCCCTCCCCTTTATTTCCTAAACAAGCTAAGAATTTTTATAATTCATCACCTGGCTGACAGATGAGTCCTGCTGGAGAATATTAGAAAATGTCTCAAATCTCATATATATGCTAATGGTATGCCAAGACCGGCCGGTGGTGTGCCGGAGTTTTTAATCTGTCTTGGCCAGTGTGGAAAGTAGAGGAGACAAGTCACAGCCCCCGACAATTTATGATCAAACAACTGAATTGTAAAGGGAGAGGGACGCGCAGAAAGGGAGAGTAATTTTCTGATTTAACAGCGTTGTTACTACAAATAAAGAAATCTTGATTTTGACTGCTCTCGACATTAAATGAGTTTTCTTTGCCTGGTGCTGCGTTTTTCATTTTCAGATTCCTATAAAGCGTCCTGCTTAGATACAGGTGATAGATAAGGAAATGGCTGCATATGGAAATCAAATGTGTATAATAAAGACATCTTCTGTTTATTAAATAAACACGTGTAGATTACCTCTGTGGGGGATGCACTGATAATTCTTCATTGTGTTCCTCCCTTTTTTACAAGTCACAAAGAATCTTATTTAACAATAGAAATGCTCTAGCAAGGCTCCTCTCTTTATTACCTTCCCATTGCCCAGGCCAGGGTCTGAGAGTCACAGCCTGTGCAGGAGTTTGGATTTCTGGTCCCAAGTGCCATGTTCTGTTTCGGCACAGCATCATGAGCACTGTGGTAATTTGGGGAAACTGTACAACTACAATGTGCTTGCTGAGTTTCCACAGGGCAGAGATTGGAAGCAGAAGGGACAGAGATTGGAGAATGTTCATAAACACAAACTACATAAAGTTAAGTTGTGCCTGCTTCTTGTAACTGAGCAAAAGGTCAACAGAGAGGTGCATGTACTCTAGTTGGGTTAACCAAGGCCACTCACCACTGCTGGTTCCTGTTGGTGCTAGAACTGACTGAGGGGGAAAATCAGAGGAAGCTAGGGACAGGGTTCATTCAGTGACTTCCTGCTGCTTTTATGAGAAAGACTAGGCATGCCCCCACACACTCACATGCACACACACACACAGCCACACAGAGACATAGACACAGAAGGACACACATACACACACATATCCACACAGACATAGACACACATAGAGAGACATACATCCACATACATGCACATTCACACAGACACTCAGACACACATACACACACACAGGCACACACAGAGACATACACACATACATCCATACACATGCACATCCACACAGACACACACACACACATGCATACATACATACAGACAGACAGACACACAAACATGAACACACACACACACACACACACACACACACACACACACACACACACACAAGCTGGAAACCTCGGTGACCATGTTTTGAATTGCACTGAAAGGATCACAGAGCATGTTGGCTCAGTCACCTAATTCTAGTATTATCTAGATGGACATGTTAGTACCAGAACTCAAGTCATCATACCCAGTACATGTAATGAATACCTGTAATCAGATTCTACTACATTGGCTGTGTTTAAGACCCAGCCCATACTAAGAAATGTCTCATCATAGTGTTGAGCTATGATCAACTTGAAACAAGGTCCTGGGAAGAGTATGACTCTACCCACATGTATGTCAGGTGTCCTGGTGAGCAGGAGTCAAGGTCTAGTCTGTTGAGTGTAAGTTGAGTCCTCCTACTGTAACCTGTGTGCAGCTGACCTGCCTGTCAGACCATTTACTTCTATCAGTGTCATACACCCTGCCAAAGGAGGGACATGCACAAGACAAATGTATGAAACAGTTTATCAACATGCTTCAGCTGGTACAAATGAATGTTAATCATCTCAAAGAATGAGGGCCTCCCTTTGCCTGGTACACAGAATAAAGAAATGTACTTTGGGGTCACAAGCTGCATGCATTAGGTACTTTTTTTCCCTGTTACAAAATACTTGACAATATTTTGACAAGCAATTTAAGAAAGGCTTTCCTTTGTAGTAGCTCACCGTTTGAGGGAATCCAGCCCATCATGGCGGGGAATGCATGCAAGGAGGAGTGAGAGGAGGCCCATGACATTGTATCCACAGTCAGGAAGCAGAGAGTGAAACCTCAGAGCTTGCCCTCAGTGGACAGCTTTCTTTCATAGGGCTCCACCTCCCAAAGGTTCCACAATCTCCCCAAACAGCACCATCTGCTGGGGACTAAGTGTTCAGACATATCATCCTTTGGAGGTATTTTCTATTCAAACCACATGTGTTCTGCATTCCATAGGCTTACAGTCATCTCATGATGCAAAATGCATTCTTCTGCTTCAAAAGCCTCCACAGTCTTTAACATCTCAAACACTATTCAAAATCCCTGAGTCCAAGTCTGTTCTTAAAGCAGTGTCTTAACTATGATCCTTGTACAACAAGAAGTCACATACATCCAATATATAACAATGTAGACTAAATAGTCACATGCTCAATTTGGGGAATAGGTGGATGGAAAAGGAGAGATAAGAACAAAACAAGACCCGAACTCAGCAAACCCCAGACCCTGCAGATCATGCTCAGTACTGGGGGACTGTGATGGAATCATCTGGGCTTCACTGGTCCTTGGCAGCCCTACTCGCTGCTATCTTCAGCACATGTGACCGCTCTTGGACTGACTCCACCCCACACCTGCAGCTCTCCTTGACAGAGTTCCTGCCACATCCAGCATTGCAACTTAGGGGCTTTAGATATAACATAGGCTTCACCTTCAAAGCTTTATGCAAAGGTACCTTGGGCCTTCTTACAGAGAATCTAGTCCTGCCACACACTGCTTCGTTGTGGTAGAAGCTTTGTGGAACCTGGGTTCTCTGTTACATCTTGCATGTCTGAGGGACCAGCCTCATGTAGATGCTACTCTCAGATTCTGCTCCAATCTTCAAATGTAAGCTGACACTCTTTGATCACAAATGTTCTGCCTGCCATGGTGGCTAAATCTAAGAAAATGCTTCTCTAGTAGTTATTTCCAACAGGGAACCCTTTTGGTGGCAGTCTCAGTTTAGGCTCTATCCTTTCAGGAATATTTGTATTTTGATGAGTTGGCCCCTCTGGTGAGTGGGTCTTGCCCTCAGGGACCCTTTCCTCTTCCCAGCTGCAGAGCATCAGGCTTTTCTTTAATACTTTTAATTTTTCACAGTTACGGCTGCTTTCTTTGCACATTCCTTGTCTGCAATTTTAATCATGCCCACAGCCCTTTCCTCAATACTTTTACTCCATAGAAGATTATATATAATTACATATAAAATAAATAAAATATATACATATATTATAATCTTATTTATAAAACCTTATAAATAATATAACCTTATATGATATATGTGCATATATCACATACAGTTATATATCACCATATATCACATAAGGATATATATATATATTTATTTATTTATTTATTTATTTATTTATATAATCACACAGTGATATTATCCAGACCCAAAGTCTATATATCTCAGCAAACTTCTACACAGTTGGAATGGCCGTTTTGAAGCTCTGAAGTTTCATGTTAGATTTTACACTTTCACTATCAAGTAAAAGCTATCACTTTTATGCACTTATCAGCAGGAAACTCTGAATCTAAAGGCCAAAACCTAAAAATCCACAGCAGGCTTAAAATTAGAAAAAGAGTTAGCTTTATATTCACCTCTATGACTCATACAGGCTGCACATGCCTGGTGTCTTTCTCCTCTGCTTGCAGCTCTCTCTCTCTCACTGAGACTTGGCAAAGAACCAGAAGTAGCAGCCATACAGTCCAAAGAGTATACTGTCTTGAAATATCTTTCACCAAACCTAGTCCATTACTCTTGAATTCATCCTCACCCAAGTACTCAGGACACCAGCAGAATCCATCCAGATTCCTTGCCAGAATGTAGCAATGTAGCCTCTGGTTCCTGATAGAACTCTTACTTCCTACTGAGATCTCATTGCTAGACCTTCATGGGCCATATTTCTCTGGGCATTTAGTTCATTTGAACTTTTAACAGAATGGCCATTACTTAAGCTCTGCTTTTGTAGCTTGCAAATCCAAACTCTTCCATATTCTTCCAACCATCCAGTTCAAAACATACAGGACCCTGTATTGACTAAAGACTGTCATTGCTTACAAGTTGTAGATTTTCTTCAACTTGATAATGTTTATAGTCACCAGAGGAGGGAGTCTCAGTTGAGGAATTGCCCAGATATGATTGGCCTGTAGACATGTTTGTGGGGAATTTTCTTGATTGTTAATTGATGAAGAAGGGTCCAGTTCTCTATGGGTGGCACCATGCCCTGGGCAGGAAGTCCTAGGCTGTGTAAGAAAGGTGGTTAAGCATGAACCAGTAAGCAGTGTTCTTCCATGGGTTATGTTCCATGTTCATAAGGGTTCCTGCCCTGATGTCCTTCAGTGTTTCAGACTGTCTAAAGTGTAAGTCTGAACATCCTTTCCTTTCCTAAATTCTTTTTGTTTAGAGAGCTTTATCAAGGCAATAGAAACCAAACCAGACCATTACTCTCTTAAAAGTTTGGCTTTGTTCTTGGCTCAGAAACTCCTTGAGGTGAAGGGACCTCGTGCTGTAAAGTTATCATTGTCCCTCTTGCCACCACAGAGGAGAGAGGGACACTAGCATGCCTTTCATGTAGCTAATTCTGAGTACTATTGCTGGGGTGTCTGCTACATGGCTGGGGGCTCCAGATCCTGCCAGTCCTGGACAAGAAAGAGAGTTCCTGAGCAAGGCATGCATATGACTGAAGGGCTGTGGGTTAAGTGTTATTGATTTTAGAACTAGAGGGCTATTTCCTGAAGTGTAATTGAGTAGCAGGCTAGTTCTCACTAAATTAATTTTTGTTGCTTTGTGTGTGAAGTTCGTGTGAGAATAATTGGCCTGGGAAGGGGAGGATGCCATCTTAGCATGATGAGACTGGGACCACGTGGGTCCAATTCCAGGAGTAAGACTTGTTATTTTGAGGCCTTAAGTTATTGGGAGACCACTTAGACTTTTCTTTCAGGCAAACAGAAGTAGAGTGAGTGAGCAGGTGAATGGAGCGCTGCTGGGCCAGCTGTTTGCCAGAAACTTGTTAGCCTTGTCACCCATTGCTCCATGTTGGCGAGGGTTACATCCCTCAACTCCAGTGAGACCCACACTCAGCCATCACCTGCGGGGGCTGGGGCTCCACCTGGAGGGTAATGGTCATCACTTTCAAAACCTCATGCATGCATGAACACCAGTCACTGAAGAATTATCTTCTGAGGAAGTAGCACCAGGCACTGAGCTGAAGCCAAGACAAACCACCTGGCACATCACTGGTGGCCAGGGGTGGTTGGGCCTGAGTTCCTGATACTCTACTTGGAAAGACAGGCATCTCAGAGGATGCATTCAGCAACTGACCAGGCACCTTCACTGTTAGAGCCATTTCTTTCCATGATGTCTCGAGGACAGGATACAAGAAGGGGACATTGCTCCCTTTACATGGTTTATAGCATGTGTGTGTGTGTGTGTTTGTGTGTGTGTGTGTGTATCTATGTGCATATGAGTGCAGATGCCCTCAGCATCCAGAAAAGGGCATTGGGTCTCTTGGAGCTGGACTTATAGGCAGTTGTAAACTACCTGATGTAGGTGCTGGGAATCAAACTTAGGTCCTCTTCAAGAGCAACAAGTGGTTTTAACCACCAAGCCATCTCTCCATCCTCTGCATCAGGTTTTAAGTCAGTGTCCAGGTAATGGTACACAAAATAGTTCTTGGTGTGATGTTCAGCGGCTTCTAGGTATAAACCAAGAAGATGTAGATCTGGGCATCTTGAGAAAGCCTAAGGCAAGTCCTCTGCACGATGCCTTGTGGATCCGTCAAGAGTGAACCAGGTCAAACCAGACATGGGTAAGGCTTGGGGACCTGTTTTCTGGAGTCTATAGATGCACATTGCACTACATGTAACTTCTGGAGCCTTAAAATTCTCTACCTATGTACAGTTTAGTTGTAACATGAGTTACCTCTTCTGCTATGTCTTCTTTTCCTTCTTTCTACCCAACCTCAAGGAAATGGGGGAAGAGATCTTTCAGCCTAGGTTCCTTTGTGTTTCAGTGTATACAGGGGCAATGAGGGGGTGGGATGTGGGGTAGTAAACTCATGCTCCCAGGTGTCTGTCTTTTGCTAGTGGCCTTGTCTGACAGACAAGCAGCATTAAGTGAACACACACACACACACACACACACACACACACACACCCCTGTTTTTGACCTGTGAGGTAAGTC